>JXOV01022922.1:0-10660 GCA_001014945.1 Clogmia albipunctata
ATTTCCACCCCCCTTAAAATGATTCCACTCCGAAGATCCATCGTATGATTTTGCATACACATGTCCTGATAAGATCCGTCAATAGTGAAATTTTTAGCCGCGAATAAAGGAAGATATAATATATTCAACACTAGTGTCTTTTAAAATCAGGAGCGAATTTATTCAAAGAAGTCCCGTAGATTTAATAATGCTAATCAACCGTTTTTATACAATATTGTATGTATTTTTAAATAAATTTACACAAAAATCTATCGATATGGATTTCAAGTAATCATACATCGTACCTGATATAGAAAAAAAAACTATTCAAATCCTTTTCTATAACCATTGCTCTTTTACTCAATTAATTGTTTACAAAAGAGATATGCTTTCCCCTAAATGTTATTTTTTAAAGAGTTAGTACGGAAGTGACTTTTAAATCAAATTCTTGTTTCACATGCTCCTCCAAAACTATAGTGATTTTTATGCAATTTTGTGTGCTGTGCATTATAATTGAAAATAATTATTTAACTGTTATGTCCTAGAATGATTGTATAAATTAAGAACTACCAAATTGGCCAGCATTACGACTTCAATATAGTTATATGGCGTACAAATTCTTGTAATTGGCGAATACGTATTTTTCACGAACGAAAAGGCTTGTTCGTTTAATATGAATTCATAAACTACCGAATTTTTTTAATTCTAAACATTTATTTTTAATTGCTCTAATCATTATTTTCTATGTATAGACATCTACAATGACTTTAATTTAATATGTAACTTAAAGAATATTTTCTAGAAATAATAAAAAGGCAAGACGAAGTTTGTTGAGTCGGCTAGTATTTCTGTTAAAATCTGTCACGGGGATCAAACTTAAAAAATTCAGGATTTTTTTTTTAAATTCAGTATTTTTTTTAAAAAATCCATTTGATTAAAACAAGAAAAAATGGAAAAACTTGTCGTTGAAGTGTCGTTGTACCGAACACACATCATATAGAAATTATCTTATCACATACGACGGATTTGATTATTTCGATGTGATATTGTTATCTCTCAAAATCAATTTTCGAAAAATATTTTGAATATATATTTATTATTATTTGCAATTTATTTTATATTTAAATACACACTAAACTCATATTTATATAAAATACAACTATTTCCTTATTATATCGTTAACAAAATAAGTTAATAACAGAAATAGTTATAAAAAATCGAATTAAAATGCATCACCTGTATTTTTTATTTAAAAATCCCTTATAAAAATAACAAAATCTCCACCTCTCCCTTCTTAACAACTAATATTTGGAATTAGTGAACGAATGCTTGGAGTCCAGATGATCGGTCAAAGTTTTCCAAGCCTTTTCAGCTTGTTTTTGGGTGTATTCATGACTCCACAAGGAGGAGAAAACAACGTTTGACTTAGCGACAAGCGAAGAGTTATCAACTTGGTTATTGATCCTTTGCCTGGCAGCTTCTTCCGATAACTTATCCCTCTCCATGATTCGTCGCAGTGCCTCTTCTGGTGGAATAATAAGACACCAGATTTCGTGGCAATTTTTATCCAAGCCAGCTTTCAATAGGACGGCCGCTTCAATAACTACAACTCGGAAACCTTCCTTTTCATAAGAATTCTTAACGACCTTATCGATTTCCTCGGCTAAAGCAGGCCAAACAATGCCGTTCAGTGTCTCCAGTTCTTTTGGATTGGAGAACACGATCTGGCCCAAAACCTTGCGGTCTATTTTCCTACTTGGTCCAACAACTCGTCTCCCAAAATGCTCTATTATTGGATCGTAGCATACAGCTCCAGGCTCGTACAAGGAGTGTGCCAGTTTGTCGCAATCAATCACTTTGGCTCCAAAACCCCTAAATCTTTCGCACATGACACTTTTTCCGGATGCTATCCCGCCAACCAGTCCGATCACGTAGGGAAAATTGGGTAAATGTGGCTTATGCTGAAACATGTTGGGAAATTTATTGTTAGAAGTGATTGATAATAATAATAATACGATTATGTCAATCAGAGAATGTAAAAAATGCTCGTGTTTTAAAAAAGGTCTGTAAGTTAAACAACATCTATGAACCAGGTTTCATACAGAGTTTTATTCATCTTTAAGATATTCTCCCAAAATTTTATTGACTTTCAACTTGTTGAATTGATTTCTATTTTTCAAACATTTAAATTTATAATCCAGTCTTTATTAATGATTATACAAGTTATTGAATTAAATTGAAATTACATTTTAAAAAATTGACTTTATTTTAATATTTATTTTAAACAATCGATTACTACTGCAAACAGCTTACAAGAAACCCGACCGGTTTATGAATTTATTCAATTTTATAAAAAAAATCTATAAATTTTCAAAGTGGGTATGAATTCTTAATGCTTAGTGGAAAATTTTTCTCGTAATTCATACATAGCATGTATTGTCGTAATATCGTATGCAGAGTTATATATTTCTATTTCAATGTCAAAGAACCACCCCACAACATGTTCCCATGATTTGATGCCAGAAAATAATAGACAATTCAATCTAATTGTACATATTACTAACTACAAATCCGTCCTATGTCAAGACCTATACTGTCCTAGTGTGCAGTGCTGAATGGCAAATCAAATAAACACATTTATTCTTTCCCATCCTTACGATCTTCAAGATCATTTTAAGGAATCATTCATCATTATATTGCAATACTGTACCAATATATAGAATATCTATTACGAAGGTCACGCTTTAATAATATACATTCAGAAATAATAAAATCCTAACTCTATTAATAGTACCTATCCAATATTAGCAATTATAAAACCATAAATAATTTTTGCAAATAAAATTATAATTTATGTTTTAAAATTAGTCATCCTTTTCAACCGGTCTAGGTGCTATTAATGGACTAATCATAAACTGAATGCAAATAGTTATGAAAAGTTTAAACCGTTGATTCAGGTTAAGACTTCCCATGTTCCTTACAGGAATTTAAAGGAAAATTTATAATAAATTTCTCACCTCAGGACATTTTAACTTTGTGCCCAACATCTCCATTCTCTGATTACTGGAGCTAACTTTCGTCTCTTGTTCCTGTTTAACAGTTTCCAATTCAACTAAATCAATGCAAACCACTTTTAGTTCTCTTAACCCGTTTTGCTTTCGTGTCTCATTGACCATCGCTCCTCCCTTGAGAGTCTCTCTACTAACTACAATCAAATCGAGATCAGGATCTGTTTTTGTTGGTCCAAAGGGATCTGATATTGGCACAATGTCGTATATTATACTGGGATCAATGTCCATCAAAAACTCTCTCAGTTCATTAATCCTCACTTCAATTGGCAAAATTAGTTCGTGAAGCTTTTTAGCTGGAAATAAATTAAATTTAATTTAAGTTCAATACAAATTATCAAAGGAAAAGATAATAGAACTCACATTTTATCATATTAAAGTCAGTTACTCCAACCACAAGCCGTTTATTAGTCCTAACGACTGCGCTGGAGAGAAGGATTTTGTGGCCAACATGGAGCCGATCAAAAGTCCCTCCAAGAACCACTGAATCGACCATTTCATCATTAACAAATTCTGCAGAAAACTCCCCGTTACTGGTCTCAGGAGTCTCTAGAAGCTGAACTATTTCCGGAGATCCCAGTTTCGTTAAAACATTTTCCAAATCATTTTTCGTTTCATTTTCGCATAAAATGATGTCAACTGGGGGACATGATACTGTCCCAGGAAGGATATCACCCCTTAGATTAGATACTAATACCCGTACATCCAAATTATCACAGTATTTTCCGGAAACGGAATATATTTTAGTTATAATCTCCGAATAACAAACCGGCTTCAATTTTGGTCTATTTTTCAAGCTTAGTTGAATATAGAGTTTGTTAGTTACACGACTCCTGCTGGCGGCTAAAAGGTACGGTATTTTGGACACATTACTCAACACTAACAGTCCAGAGGTCATTTTTAAAACTCGAAAAAAACACAAATTTCTGGAGATCTTCCAATCAGCTGTTATTGACAAACATTTACTCAACGATTAATTGTATTTGACTTTCATTTATTTTTCTATGACTAAATTGACACTTTCACAATACAGTAAAGCCATATTTTACATTTTCGTTGGGTTTTACTGTAAACGTTTAATCTTGGAAACCGGGAGAGGAAAAATATTAAAATAATGTTTAGTAGAGCCTTAAACTTGAGTTCTTGTATTAGACACTACAGCAGGAGTGCTGCTGCACCAAAGGATAAATGGCATTTGATGGTTGGAGTTCTAGTGGAGAGATTACAGGTCATCTCAAAAGAACTCTCGCCTTTCGAAAGGAAATATTCGGTATTTTCTTTTAATTTTCCTTATATTAATTAAAAGAATGAACTTTAATACAATCCATTTTCAGGATATTCTTTCCCAAGTTGAGTTCGAGCAGAGTATGAAGTCAAATCATGAAATCCGACACGAAAAAGATGTAATTTTGGCTGAACGAATGAAACGAGGGGATTCTGAGCTCGAGGTGGATGACACTCTAAAGCAAACAGCTCAAGACTTGGAGGATGCTTACTCAGAGGAGTTCAAAGCCTTCCAATTGGCTTCAAGAACCACAACAGCTGACCAGAAGAAAGACGTTTTATCTCTAAACAGAAAGCTGGACGAGTCTCTAATGCTGGTAATGGAGCAGGCAGTGGGAGAGAAGAAGTTTATCCTCTTTCCCCAAGGACAGTGGAACGATGGGGAGTCCTTAAAAGATACCGCGGACCGAATTTTGAAGGAAAAGTGCAGTCATTTGGACGCCCAAGTGCTAGGAAATGCCCCAATTGGAATTTATAAATACAAATACCCCACTAAATCCCGACAGGATGCTGTAGGAGCAAAAATATTCTTTTATAGAGCAGTTCTGAAGAATTATAATCAAAAGTCCGAAGAAAATTGTAAATGGCTTTCTAAAGAAGAACTCAGTAGCCAGTTGAATCCGGATTATTGTAAAAGTGTAATGCAGTTTATTGTCTAACTGGATTGAGAGTAGTAATAAATTCTAATACGAATGTAAATTAGAGAAAAGCGAAGAAATTGTCTTTTATCTTATTTGATTTAAGATTTTTTATGTTTTTTAAAGAGGGAATTTTTTAAATTGACATTGTTTTCAGATAGAGACAGACTCATCATTTTGTCAGTGAGTGTGAAGAGTTTAATTCGCGAATCTTCTTATTCTTCATCCACATTTTGTTCTGTCAGTTTCGGAGTTAACTGAGGAAAATTTTAATTAGCATTTTTTATTGTGAAAACGTGGTTAATTGGTTTTAAAACGGTGCAGAAGGCTTCAAGACTCCACCATGGAACAGATTATCACCAATTTGCTTGTCGCCGACAACGAGATGATCCAAAAAGTAAGGACACGTGTTTCCATTGTGAAAATTTTACCGACTGATGGAATTTCTCTGCAATTACTCCTCTAGGCGACCGCTGACATGCACGAGGCGTTCCATAAAAGGCCAGCCGAGGCGATAGCCGAGCTGTGTAACGTGGCAGTCTCCTCCACGAATAGCCAGATCCGGCAATATTCGATTGTGATACTGAGGAGGCGACTGGCCAAACTGAGAAACTGGCTCTTAGTCACGAAAGACGTCCAGGAGAATATCAAACACGGAATGCTGAAGGCCCTCGTCTCAGAACCGGAGAAGCCAGTCAGAAACTCAATTACACAGTTCATAGGAGTCCTTTACAGGCATGAGTTTTCGAAAAAGGACCCCTGGATTAATGAAGTCCTCAAGTTTGTCTACGAAAGCTGCGCATCTCCAGATCCCAATTTGAGCGAAGTAAAATTTGTTTTTTTATCCTACTTTGATTGTCATTCAAACAACTTTGATATTAATTAATTTTTAAAATTTATCTTTAAAGCTGGGATCACAAACACTCAACATTCTGACAGATGTGGCCCCAGATGAGATGGTGGTCCAAGTGGAGACTATCTGCAACATGTTCATGGCAGCTATCACAATGACGGAAACCAGTGGGCTTGGAGTCACCGCAGTCGTTTACAATATTTTATGCTCCCTGGCGAATCTTGCTCCTTACATCCAGGAACAGAACAACGCCAAAAACACATATCAGAATCTGATTCCCTACGTCGTCAAAACCTTAGAAGTATATGCTGTTAATGACCCGGAAAAGGTAGGAGTTTGTTTTTTTTTCCTTTCTTATCTTTAAAATTTATTTAAATTGGCACTACTTGAATTATTTCAATTATTTATTTTAATTTAGGTTATTATAATATGAGTTTTCTTATTATACATTGATTTCTATATTTATAAAGATAAAACCCATACATTGCAAGGTCCAGTTATTTCAATTGAGGTTAATTTAATTATAAATTTTCAACAAAAAATCCAAACGTAAACTTTTTCGTATCATCGTTATAAAATTATATTTATTTATCTTTTTTACATTTGGTTCAAAGTTTGTAGGTCTTCTTTTTCCATCTCCTCCAAACTCCATTAGTTGGGGCCGAAATATATATATTGGAAATATATAGTTTTATAAATGAAACTCATATTTTTATTTTTATACCAGTCTTATATGCTACAAAAACTGTCATTCTCTTCTATGAACACATAATAATCACGATCGACCGTAGTTTGCCCATCAATAGTTTAATACATTTTCATAGCAATTTTCTACTTTACAATCTATTAATAAACTCTTGATTGTCTTTTTTATAATCCGAAATTGTATATATGATATAATTTTTTTTATTTACATCTAATTTTTGCATGTTTGTTCTTAAAATATTTTGTTACCAAGCCAGGCCAGGTGAGAACTACTGGTACCGTTTGTTATATCCTGGGTATATATGTTTTTTTATTCATTTACCAGTGACTCATATTTTCAGCCTTTTGTTTCTTCTTTGGCAAACAATAGTTATTTATGCATGCAATGAATGTATCATTTCATTTATGGAATCGCAAATTGTATTTTTATTTGTTATACTAACTTGTATAAGAATTATCTCTTGATTTTAGATCGTGTATGATGTGATCGGGTTCGTTGTGGTTTACTTTCTATTCTGTATCTGTTGGAATATCCGATTTTATTCTGAATACCATGGCCGATCACACTTTCGACTTTATAATTGATTAATTTTTGGGAAATGTAGTGGAAAGAGCTAATAACTTTGGCTTGCTGTTTTTTATCATCAATAGTAACCCATAATATGTAGCTAAGTGTTCCGCGATAATCAAAAAGTTATTATTTACCATAAAATAGTTATTTTCCGATATTTAAAACGATAAAAATTTAAACTACATTTTTTAACAATTAAATTATATATTAAGTATAATTTTTTATGTAACTAATAGTTATTTATACAACAATGTCGATAAGATAAATCATTATTAAACACAAGGGTTGTTTTAAGCCACGAGCGAAGCGAGTGCCATAAAGAAGGCTCAAGTGTTTAATAATAAAAGTGTTTAAATAAATAAATTAACACAGAAATTTTAAAAATTCTTCGATTTTCTGTAAAAATACTCTTTGATAAACAAGCAAATGTAGTTCATAAGTTCTCCGATAGATGGCTTATTTTATTTTACACTTACAAATCACAATTAAACCACGTCCTTCCAAACTGACGACCATATAAATTTAATGGATTTCTTTTACGGAGGGCACACTTTAATAATAAAACATAGTGTCTGATATTTAAAATAATAAATCAATCTTATCATTGAAATTTGGGCTAATTTAATTATTTAAACCGATATAGAAGGCCTAAAATTTTTAATTAATTTCTATTTCAGTTCGTTGTAGCTTTCGATATTCTGGAAAATATCGCTGAAAATATTCCGGCATTGCTCACTCCCCACTTGAAGCTCTTGGTTGATTTTTCACTGGGATTGGCCAAGGCGAACCAAATGGATGAGGCTGTTCGTGTTAAGGGTGTTACATTCCTCGGCTGGCTCGTGCGACTAAAGAAGAAGGCTATTATCAAAATGAAACTTATCGAACCCATTGTCATTGTACTCTTTGAGCTAATGGCATCCGCTCCTGAATTAGACGATGATGGTAAGTAATAGTGTTTTAACTCATTTTCTCCATAGTTTAACAATTCTTATCATATTTCAATTTATGTTTATAAATGAAAGACATATGTCGAACAACTATGTATATAAAAAGCAAATTGAGGGTTTTGATCACATAAAATAAGATCTTGAGACTTGGGTAAGGGTATACAATATTTTGTAATTTAATTTTTTATAAAAACCCAAGATCGTTTGGCATTATGACCTATCATTTTACCAATTAAAAGTCTCTATGAAACTTTTTCTTTAATGTGCTGTGAATTTAATATTTCGCTCAACCCGATTTAAATCTTCATTGCAATTTAAACACCTCCGGAATGTCGCCACTTAATTGAATTTTTTAAACACATATCGTCTAATTACATTTGCAATTTAGGATGTTTGTATTCAAAATTAACATTTGTACAGATGCTTAGAAGATATTTATCGAGGTCAGAGCAGGTCGTATTTGAATTAGGTTAGCTTCAGTTCTTCAATAGACTCTTATGTCATTTAAATCATTACAGCAAGAACACGTTTATTGTTATAATAAAAAAAAACCGCGAACAAAAGGTCTGAGGAATTCCGATCAGAAATTGCCTTTATCTAAGACCCGATTATAAGCTTCTCCGTGTTGTCCGAGACACTAGTGCATGGCGTCGTATTATTCGAGGTGTACAGTCACTATACACTCAGATAGATTTTAAACACAATGATTTTTATGAGTGCCTTAATCTAATGTAAGACTACTGCCTTCCCATATACTGTGCCTGGCCTATACTGCCCTCGTGAGCGATTGCTGAATGGCAGGTTGATAGCACATATATCCTACCCACCTCCTTTAACATAAAATTAGGTAGAGAATACATGAGGATGAGACGATGGGCGGCACCCCTCACTACAAGGAATCACGATTGCGCAGTGGTCTGTTGATCATTCATATGTATTTATATTATATGAGAGAGGGCCATAATTCAGTCATGGGTTTACTAATTAAGACAAACTAATTATAAAATTTCTTTAATTACATAACTAATTCGAAATTCTCTTGCAGAGGAAGAGGAATACTTTGTTGGCAGCACGGATATTTCAAATCCAATGACCTGTGCCACACAGACGTTGGACATTTTGGCGCTTCACGTGCCGCCAGAGAAGTTGATTCCTCCTCTATTGATGTTGGTCGAGCCGGCGGTTTCCGGAGAGAATCCTCTGCATAAAAAGGCGGCCTACTTGTGTCTGGCTGTCATTGCAGAGGGATGCTCAGAGGCTATCTGCACNGGGAGAGAATCCTCTGCATAAGAAGGCGGCCTACTTGTGTCTGGCTGTTATTGCAGAGGGATGCTCAGAGGCTATCTGCACCAAGTACATTTGTCCGATGTTGGAGTGCGTCAAGAACGGAATCACCAATCAGAATCCGTTGGTTCGAAATGCAGCTCTGTTCGCCCTCGGGCAATTTGCTGAGCATCTTCAGCCTGAAATCTCCCAATATGCGAACGATATTCTACCCATTCTGTTTGNCCAAGTACATTTGTCCGATGTTGGAGTGCGTCAAGAACGGAATCACCAATCAGAATCCGTTGGTTCGAAATGCAGCTCTGTTCGCCCTCGGGCAATTTGCTGAGCATCTTCAGCCTGAAATCTCCCAATATGCGAACGATATTCTACCCATTCTGTTTGTCTTTCTGCACGATCTTTGTCTGCAATTGAGACAGGATGGAAAAGAGCCGAAACATATCGATCGAATGTTTTACGCCTTGGAGACGTTTTGCGAGAACTTGGAAGATGCTCTTGTTCCTCATTTGCCCGTTTTTATGGAGCGTTTGTTCGAGGCGCTCAGTCCTAGTAACTCAGTGCATTTGAGAGAGTTGGCGATGAGCTGCATTGGAGCTGCGGTAACGGCGACAAAGACCAACATGTCTCCCTACTTCAATCAGATTATTGAAGTTCTGAAAATGTATTTGGTGATCACGACGGATGAGAATTTGACGGCTCTAAGGCCTCAAGCGATTGATACCCTAGCGGCAGTGGCTCAGAATATTGGCAAGGAGCAGTTCCTGCCCCTGGCCCAAGACAGTCTCAATTTTGGATTGCAATTAATTGAGGATAAGTCCGATCCCGAGCTGAAGCGAAGCTGCTACAGCCTTTTCGCGTCAATTGGCGAGGTGATGAGCAACGATATTGCACCAGCACTGCCGAAGATAGTCTCAACAATGCTGGAGAGTGTCAGGAGTAGTGAAGGATTAGTTCCGGAGTACGACGATGAGGAGGAGGATGATTTGAATAACGGAGAATCGAATCAAGATGATATCGGTGATGATATCGACATTGAGCAGTCTGATAACGAAGAAGAGGACGACGTGCTCAACATGGCTGTGGAGAATGCCTTCCTCGATGAAAAGGAAGAGGCGATCATTGCTCTTAGAGAGTTGGCCTTAAACACTGGGTAAGTTAGAACATGTTTTAATGGTTATTTATACAAATAAGTCGATAAGATGAGTCATAATTGAATAAATAAATAGGATCTTTTAAAATTACGAGCGTAAGGTGTGATACCACTAGTTCTTAAAAGAATTCATTAAAGCTCTTGTGCTGCAAGAACAAATTTTAGTGTCATAATATCAATT
>JXOV01022925.1:296-12327 GCA_001014945.1 Clogmia albipunctata
TCAAAAATGTTTTTTAAACTTACCTTTGGAATATACAAATAAAAGTATTGCTTTTAAATCCTATCAAGAATGAGATATTAAATATGAAGACTAAAATTAGTATACTACCATAATTATAAGTTAATCATATTTATTGTATAATAAGCACTAGAAAATAATACCCTAAATTATGAGATAAATGATATCTTAACATTTGACTTTAATATTATCACTTCTTTTGTCAAATTATCTTGTTTTTTGTAACAAAAACAAAATGAAATATTTAACAAATAACAAAAATGTTTGTGGTATCTTTCTTTGCAAGACGTTATTTGAAATAAAAATTATTATATATTTCGATTCCTAAAATTTTCAATAAGAAAAAACAAATAATTTTTATTAAAAGAAGAAGAAAACACATTACAAGTCTTTGGGTATATCAGATATATTTGTTTGAAGAGTTTTAAGAGAGATAGATAGAGAGACAATTCATTTCATCTATACACAAATTAATATTATATATTACTAACATCATCAGTACATGTAATTTATTCACACATTGACTTATTAAACTAGAAATTTTTGGCACTATATTTAGTTACGGTGGTACACTAAAACACATTCTAATCGGATTTACTGCTACAGCATATCGAGGACATGGGGAGGGGGATTGCTAGATTGTCCTTGTCGAGCGCGTTGCCGTGGCGGAACTTGTGCTCGGGCGAGTAGACCAGCTTCTTGCACTCGCCGTAGACCATGGTCTGGTCCTCGGGCTCTCCGCCTGGCATCGGCTCGGGGGCGAATTGGTTCGTGTTCCTGCACCAGAGCTGCCTCATCTCCGCCCTTCGCGACCTCATCAGCGTCTTGTATTCGCTGATTCTCATCTTCTTCCCGTCCACGATGCACGTCCTCTTCGGCCTCGGCCTGTACCTATAGTCGGGGTGCTTCTCCATGTGCAGCTTTGACAGACGACTCTGCTCCTCGTAATATGGCTGCTTGTCCGAGTTGCTCATCGCCTTCCATCGCGCACCCAAGATCTTGGAAATATTCGAATTATGCATGTCCGGACACGACTTGAGAATCTTCCTCCGCTCGTCCTTCGCCCACACCATAAATGCATTCATCGGCCGCTTGATGTGCTGCTTTGAGCTCAGCTTCTGGCCCAACAGCGAGCCCATCTCTGCCGCATGCTGCTTCGCTAGGTCCTCGTGCATTGCCGCTGCTGCCGCCGCCGCCATGTTTCGCGTCGACAGGTTTAGAGGCACCTCCACACCACCACCAACGCTTCCACCGCTAGCTATCCCAAGGTCCGTGGGAGTGCTAGTGTTGGACGACATCGGGTAATGATCATCGCACAAGTTGTGCTGTGGCGACAGACCAGAAGCGAATGCCGGGTACATGGACATCTGGGGCAGCAAAGACGGTGTCGAATGGCAGCTAGAGTCACCATTGTCCACGTCATCCTTGCTCTCCATGCTGTTGTCACCCATCGACTCCTTGGCCTGCAAATAGAAATTCTTCTTATTTCAAACTTATTTTTCAAAACTATTTCAATAAAGCATTAAACTGCTTAATATTCGATTCTAAAAACGGATCTAACAGGTATAGTTCTAAATTTATTTGCAAAATGTAACGGAATTAAAATTACAATCAGGATTGTAAATCGTACCAGACTCATCCAATTCTGTGACGATGACTTTCACTCTAGGTTACGGTAGCCAGTTAATCTTTAATCATCATAAACTTAAGCTGATTAATTAATTTAGAATGTTAGATCTTATTATTATACACACTTATCAACAAAACATTTTTTTAACGAAATTATACTTTTTTTATAAACATAAGTAAAACTAATATTTTAATGAGAACCTTACAGCATATACGTAAAGATTAATTAGGATTATTAGGAATATAAAATTTATTTGATTTAATAAGTTCTATTCAAATACTAATTGTATTTATTACTGGCAGCTCCGAAGATAAAAGAAAATAATTCTTTAAGAAGATTGGACCAATTCAGGATCTCGTTACACATATTCAGAGACTACTAAAATTAAAATGATGATTGCCGACTGGTCTGGAGCGCTGAGTGTATTAAGATCTGGAAATCATTTATGTCTATGGCTCAGGAGTAAATTCCCCGTTTGTTTCTTACAATTATCGAAGCTAAGTTATAACTTGTTTATTTTAATTCAGTATTTATTAGTTTATATTTTACCCAATAATGCCAGATAAGTGTGTAATTCTTGCTCTTAATAAAGGCTATAATTTACATGGATTATAAATCGAAAATTTACCTTTTAACTGTTTATTCCCTACTAACCCTATCCTCCTTCCATATACCATCATACACTGATTTAATTCATACTAACTGTCCAAATTACTAACATTGAACCTCTCCTGAAAAGTGGCTAGGCTTATACTGCCCTAGTGTGCGGTGCCGGATGGCGGGCCTAATAATATATATTTATATATGATTAAGGGCTATAATCCCCGAGCGGGTTCTGCGCCCAACCTACCAAATACCAAAAGTTCTATTATAATTTAAACAAAAAATTGTCTTTGATATATTTTTAAAGAAATAATTAATATTAAATTGAATATTCATTTAATATTTCATAAAATTTTTAAATATTTTTTTCAGTGTTTTAATATAAAAGGAACAGTATTTTGCTTTAAAAAAACATGGACCCTCTTTCGCTGTCGAAAGATTGCCTATATCGCACATAAAATTTAGATGTGTATATATGTTTTATTATCTGTTGGATTATATAACAGATAAATTTGCGTAAATAATTTCATTGTAATAAATTCATTTAATTACATGTCCATGATAACCCTTTCATCCCCATTAAAAATAAACTTTAAAGGAATAATCAAAAACAGAAAAGGATTTAAAACAATGTCTCGGTACAAAAGAAAATACTGATTATATAAAGGAGACATACCTGTTCCGCTTCGCAAGTCTGGTGAAGTAGGAGCTGCTCTTTTAATAATTGCAATTGGTATATGGTCTCATTTAATTTCTGTTCCTTGTCTTTTGCACTTTTTGAAGTGGTTTGAGCTAGTTCTTCCAATTTGTGCAGCCTTTCGTTGAATTTGTAGACATCAAACGACGAACTTGTTGTTCTCTCCAGTCCCGTCCTAATTATTAAAGACAAACACGTTTATGTAATGAAAATGTCTATACGCATAGGTAGAGTCACATTCGTAAAACACACTTTTCTATGAAATATCAAATCATTGATCAACTCCCTTAATTATAGATTAATTAAGTTAACTAAACCATCGAATCTACATTTAATTTAAATGTAGATGAGAAAATTCAAAACTCGATTATATAAAACTTCATTTTTCTATCTATATTGAGGGATGTAAAACCCGGTTTTTAAATTAACATATTTATTAATATTAAATAAATTTTCTTTTTATGTAAAAATGATCTAAAATACTAACAAAAATTTAATGTTATTACTTATTACATTTCAAACAAGTTTAATTTAACTGAAGTATATTTTTCAATTTCTTTGCTACATTTTTTACTTTAAATTTAATATGACAATAAGAAAAAATTGAATTTAACTTTAAGAAGTTTTATTTTTAATAAGCAATAAAATTAGCATTATGCCAAAAAACAATCGCTTACTCATTTCAATAAATGAAACAATTTACGTAATAGGAGAGGGATATACAAGTAAGAAGCGAGTACTTAAATATAATAATAATATTTTAAATAAAAAATATGTTCAAATTTAATCAATTTAAACGAAATAATTGAAATAATTTATATTTTAAGTCGGTATTATCGACAACCTTATATTGTTATTATAATTATTAATTTATTATTTTTTGCAATTTCATATCAAAAGGTTAGCTTTTCGACATCGATTTCAGTTTCATAGTGCGTCACTTTATTTTATGCACAAGTGCAAATTTTGAATTTTATTTCACTAGTGAAAAAGAGTAAGTGGTAATCTAAGATTAAATTTGTTTCAGTGTCTAAATTGAGATGCTATTTTTAAAGATAAAATACACATTTTTAATTCAGTCCTTTATAACGGTCAAATAAAGACCATTATTGTTTAAATTAGTTTTTCTTATATTTTTATGGAAAATACAAAAAAAAATGTATGGCTCGGGTGCAAAATCATTCCGTATCGAAAAGTAGCCTCTTTTTAATGCAGATTGGTTCTGTAACGGTTTACTTTTCATATTATATATTATTGTCATAATCTAATTTCTACAAATTTATTATTTAAATAATATATATTTAAAAATTTCGTTATGAGTATTTCCATCTCACTCTAATGAACTTTATCGACTATAATTTTAAATTTAAATATTTTGTATTTGAGTATTTATATCTCTCCAATCAATTCAGATTTATTTAAGTGGAGGTTCTCACTCTAATTTGATTAGACGTGGAGCTTGTCTTACTTACACAATTTTCATAATTACACAGAATAGCGTTCAATACACATGTGAAATATGTTATTAAAGCACTCATTTACCTATTTTTACTCGCATCGCTCGTCAAAATACATGGTAAATTCGTGCTGTAATAACCTCTATTTCACCACTTGTATCGAAATATACTATTACATANTAGACGTGGAGCTTGTCTTACTTACACAATTTTCATAATTACACAGAATAGCGTTCAATACACATGTGAAATATGTTATTAAAGCACTCATTTACCTATTTTTACTCGCATCGCTCGTCAAAATACATGGTAAATTCGTGTTATAATAAACTCTATTTCACCACTTGTATCGAAAGATACTATATTTATCTCGAGAACAATAATAAACTCACTCAACGGCTCGTATTTTACACTCATTTCCTTGGTTAAAAACAGCTCATTTTATATCACTGAGAAACGTATTGAGGAAATTTAAAAGTAACTTTTTAAAAGAGCACATTTCAAAGTTAAATAATATTTGAAACAAGATACCTTGGGCTCTTCTTCGATTTTAAATAATGATAAAACTTTGGACTACTTTTAAATAAAAATCTAGTTATTCTTATTCCTTGTGACGAGCATAAAAATTGTTCATTTATTTTAATACAATACAAATCAAAGTATGCTTTATTATTTGATTTAAGTTTTATAAGCTATCACTCTTGTACATCATTCAAATTTAGACTGTTTTTCATTGTTGAAAAAAGAACAAATAACAACATAAAACAAATTGGATTAATGTTAAAATTTAAGAATTATTTCTTGTACGAAAGTTATATTTTTTATGATCTATTCCAAAATTAGTTAAAAAATAATTTTTAATACTTTGAAGAGAATTGCATAAAAATTCATAACTTTTTTGGTAGTAAAATAAATTCTTAAATCGAATTCGTTGACAAACTCGACTTTAACTCGATTTTTTACATTTCCTGATTAAAATATAGTTGGTTCAACAACTTTTGGTATTCTGCAATCCCATAGCGAAAAGGTTCTAAAAACTAAATTATAGTTTTCTGTGAAAGTTGGTTCTGAACTAATTTTTATACAAAATAGACACTTTTTAACAATGCTGAGCGATGCGACCAAGATAACATTCTAAAATTATTTAAGTAATATATTTTGTGCTTCACAAAAATGTTTAATTCTGAAAATGAAACCCCTCTCCTCTTCGTCTTTAAACCCTTGTAGTACAATTAGTTTTTATACAATTTTGTATAGTAATAGTAGTCAACGCTTACTCCAAAATGTGTACTAGTATATTGATCTATTGAATAATATATATTAGTTATTACTAATACAAAGAAATTTCTATATTCATTCTTCATTATTCAACCGCAAATTTTTGTACTAAACTTAGTAGCTTAGAATAAAAGTATAATTTGACATTTTTCATGTCTTTTTATTATAGAGACATGAAGACTATGATTTATTAATCAATTTGAATTTGTTGACATTAAAAGACACAAAGTAAACTTCTTCTTAAATGTTGATTATGGCTTTTAAATGTGGTTTAAATGATGAGTGGTATCACAGGCATATCAGTGATACAGTGCAGGGTACAAGGTTGTCGTGGTATTTTGAAAAATTGAGACCAAAAGTTCTATTCGCTTGACAACTTCTTTCCTTATTAGTATGTAGACCTTAATTTAGTACTTGGTTGTCTTCTTATTCTTTACTTTATATTTCGCGGAAAAATAGCTAATAAATATGCGAATTGTATAAAATATTGTAAAAAACTAGTTGGAAATACACATAATTAAACACTCTTATCTATTAGAACTAGAACTCTACTCGAGTTTAATTATGGTCCATTTTCCACACGTTGTTTAAATTACTATTATTGCATCCATTTTTAATAATGCTTTCCTTCGTTTCAATATTATGATTTACCTAATTATTTTTAAAAAAATATGAATAACAATTGTTCGCTTAATTTGTCACTGTCATTCCAATAATCAATAACTATCAAAATACCAGAGACAATTGCTCATTTGAGAGTTAGGAAATACCAATCCAGTTTTAAGATTGCATAATTGAATCTCTAGGCTATTGAAATATTAAAGTAAATAAGAAATAGAACTGTTTAAACAATTTTTATAAGAATAATGTTTAAAATAAATGTACATCTTTAATATTTCTATTCTAATCTTTATTTACAAAAGAAAATAGGTTACGAAAAGCAGGTTTCCATCGTTTCAAAACTAAGTTTCTTTAAATTATAAGAAAAAAATAATAATTAAAATAGACTATATTCAAATTAAAATTCTTAGGCAATTACTTTTTTTAAAATAAATTACATAATAAACATGTAATAACGAATAAAGTGGAATATCATGCATCCGAAAGCTGTAGAAAATGCGGCGGCAATAGTATTATTACAGAAGGTAATAATAATAATGATCCAAATTATTTCGTTTAGACCAATCCCGACAGCCGATCTATATTAGAAAATAACCCCCAGTATATAAGACGCAACTCAATGAAAGCTTTTTGGAAAGCTCAATTCAACCTTTACATGATTTCTAATTTGGAATGGAAAGAAATGGTCCAAATTGGGAGAAGAGAAGAAGAATGTATAAAGTGAATAATAATAAAATCAAAAACTTGTTATCTCATACAAATAAGTGATAAGAAATGATTGTTTTGGGATCATTTTTTTTTAATTAAATAGATTTTTTGTACCAATTATATTAAGTTTTTAATTATAAATGTAAAAAATAATATTTTGAATATTTATTTTATATATATTTAATTTATTCAACTTTCTTAAAACTAAATTATTTCTTATTCGCAACCGAACTAGAAAACAAGTTATCTTATGAAAGTTTGATAAATTCTACTATTAATTTATCCAATCCATTATAAAATATGTTTCCAAAGAAATGAAATATCTTAAAAAGTATAATCTGCATAAAAATCCTTCAAATTGTAATTTAAAATAAATATTAGAATCAAATTAAAATAGAATGAAAACATCAAAACAATAAAATAAATTCCCATTTATTTGCAGACTTATCCGCTTATAGTCTAATGGTAATGCACTCCAATGCCTCTTCGGAAGGCATGAGTTCGAATCCAAAGCGGGTCAGATTGATTTCAACTAGTCTAGGTGGTATTATTTGACCAATAATAAACATAGTCAATGAAAAGTCAAAACCCGTTGGTTGAGATTGAAACTCCCCATATTCTTTACAGGAAAGGGGAAAAATTCCAAACTTAATAATGAACCCAATTTTCTAATTTGTTTTGCAACAGTGTAAAATCGGCTGTTTTTAATGAGAATGTAAACTGAGAGCGAGTTTTTATTATAGTTTCCGAACTAAAAAGAATTATTTTAGATCCAAGCGAGGTATATAATATATTCTGTGCACTTTTGTATCGAAAGGGTATCTTTCGATATCTATTTGAGTTTCATAATGTTTCACTTTATGGCAACTTTATGAAAATTTTGAATTTTTATTTCCCTCGTGAAAAAAAAAAAAACAAATTTGTTCTCAAGTAAAACTACTGGGCCATTTTGAACAATAAATTGCACATTTTTTATAACGGTCATATAAAGACCGATAACTGGTTAAATAGAGATCGTGATAACGGCAACTATTTTTTAATTCGTTAATGCATTATCCTGCTCGGGTGTAAAATACGTTTTTAAACTCGGAAACGATGAAAACTCGCCCAGCGCTCGTATTTGACAATTATTTCCTCTGTAAAAAACGTCCAATTTTACACCCTTGCCTTGCTTGTAGCACAAATAACTATTATTCAAATCAATAACAATCATATGTAACTTTACATTATTTAAAATAAACCTTATGTGCTACCTAAGTGGATTTTCACACATTTTTTCATATTAGATATTATGTTTAGATTAGAGGTTAAAAAAGTTATAAAGTTATATTTTAAATATTAGGAACAGGACAAGGTAAACTTTTACACAATCTCCTTCAAATTAACCTTAAAAATGATTTAAAATAAATTTCACCAGTGAAAAAGTTAATCATTACGAAACTCAAATCAATGAAGAAAAGCTTTACAAAACTAATTGACAAAAAGAACTGCACATTTTGTACAGGTTTTGTCCTAAGGAATTTTTATCCATATTATCAATTTCCCCCATAAATGTGTGCTAATAAATAAACGTATGATGTCCCAATATAATTCAAGTCTATACAACTTTTAATTACGAAATGCGTAAAATAGTTTATATAAAAGAGGTGTAAAATAGGAGAATAGTAGGAAAAAAAACTCACCTATCATGGAAGTCATTAGATTTGCAATTTGCGTCCGACGTTAAACTGGTTCTGCTATAAATTTCTGGATAGTCTCCTATTGAGTCCGGATTGGGGAAGATATCTGTGTCTATGGCACCGTCATTTTTCCAAAATGAGATAAGATTTTTAAGCGGCAAATTTTTGCGCTTCTTCGAAGACATGCTAATTTGGCTAGAATGGCCTCTGCGAAATACATTAGAGAATGCACCGAAACAGGGCGAGATAAATATTGCGAATTGAAAATTGATAAAAATAAGTCACATCGAAAAATAATAGACCAAACGGAAAAAATGTATTAATTTTTCCAAGCAGGCTCTCTGCCGTTATTACTATTATTATTATTGTTGTGTGGCGAAAATAAACAAATAATCCTACAAACTCAGCAGCAGTTGAGAAAAATGACACTGTTGTCCGAAAAGAATTGGCCCTCGCCGCCTGAATTGAATAATCTCAGAGTGCTTAGCTATTTCGTCTGATTGTGGAATCTCAATACATTTTGGATCGAATTGTAAGAGGAGAAATTTGATTTTAATTGAATGAGAAGAAAAAACCTGATTTTGGACCTGTTATTGGATGAGAATGTGTATTGGTGTATTGTATTCACCTGTTTCAGGTTGTCGGAGAGCTTGTAGAACAGGTATTTCAAACAATTATAGTATTGAAATATTTGAAATGTCATTCACCACCAGATTAAGATTTACTTTATTTTCATCAAATTATCGCGTTTGGCACTGCGTTTTCGCACATTTCGCCGCCCATTTATCTTAGAAACAATTCTTTATTGCACCGCACACTCGATTTTAATAAGCATTATATTTCCCTATTTTCTACAGCTTATTTACACTTTTATCCCGATTCTAACCACTTTCACAACCCAAATCGTGCACCACCATCACAGGACAATGCTCCAGGGCCACAGTCACAATTATTTTGAATTGTATCCGATCATTAACGACTTTTTGGCACAATTATTATTCCATTCAAAAGCACAGCACACTGAACCACAATTGCTCTGGGCACGTTTTGTTTATTTGTTCGCGAGGCAGGTTTTTAGTAGGATCGCTAGGCTTACTCCAATTGGAAATGATAAATATTATAGTTTTTATTATTAATAATTGGCATATAAATACCTTCATACAAAATGAAAAATTTGAGAATGGCTGGAGAATTTGGAAATTTTAATGAATCGACATTTTAATCAAAATAAACAAGTAGATAAATCGAGAGAAAAAATCAGAACGACATTTGTTAGAACATTCTAATAAAATTCATTAAAATTTACTAATTTTTCAGTGCATCTTGAATTTATCTAAAGCTATAAATTATTATAAATTACGCTAATTACGAGAATATTCTTGTAATTACGCAGTTTATAGCTTTAGATATCTATATCAATCATATTTTTAATTAATAAAACTCATTTCGAGACAATTTATTTATTTTTATGTTCCCAATTGTTATCAAAATTAAATATGTTTTTGATCAAATTTCGTTCATTTTTTATTCTCTTGTCCGTTTCGAGGAAGTACATTCATAGTGATCTTCAACACTATGAACGAACTTCCTCAAAAATTGTCCTCGTAAAAACCAAAGCGATCATTATATCTCTTCGTACTTTCAATTCTTTTCGGAAAATAACATTGGCAACGAGCACTCACAAATCTCTATTTTGCAGCATTTGGGACAACTTTTGACCATTCCCAGTCTCGTTATCACAACACTCCAATACTATATCTTTAAATAATTTTGTAAAAATCTAATAAAATTAAATTTAGACAAATTTTTATTATTTAATCTGGATAATATTTAATTACTTTTTTTTTATTTAATTAATAAAGTAATAATTAAAATTTTATTATTGGAGAGAGGAATTTCTTATAATTTTTTTCATTCATAAATATATTTAGTTTGTTAACCATATCTTCCTCAGATAAAAGTTCAGTTGTGTGAGAAATTTTTGAACACGCAACCGCATTTGTTGTTAGTGTACATTCTGGAAAATGTGGAAGAATTCAGGAAAATGTATTTGACTCCAATAAGAAACTGTACGATTAAAATTGGCTTACACGAAAAGCTCAACACGAAAAGGGAATAGCTTAGGTTTTGACTACTCTACAAAATTCCACAGAATATTGACACGTTTGAAGTGAGACATTCGTTTCTCGCTCGATCAACACACCTGAACTCTCCGCCAATGAAAATCCTCGTTCTATTAATACCGTTATTTACAACTTATTATATACTAAGGTAAATAAGAATTGTAAATTTAAACTACGAAACATTAAATTTCATAGTATAAATAAAACCCACAGAATATTAGAGAATTAAACGACAATTATATAATAAATACAAAACATTGTTTTGTTCCCTTTGTTATAAATATTTTATTATTATTTTAAATAAACATTATCCATTAATTAGTTTAAAAATTATTTCAAACAAAACATTAAAGTGCAAAAACAAATATAAATAATGGGTGTAAGTTTTGTCATCTAAAATTATTTTGTTATAAATAATCTAAGTAGACTAATATATTAATAATAAATGTATGTGTGTTCTAATATTGATTAAAACTATATATTATATTTGAAATGCAAATTTTGAATTTCAATTAATGATCAAGGCTTTTGTTCACGCATGAGAGTTATTTATACAACTAGGTTGATATGACAAGACATTTTTAAATATGTTAGGTTGTTTTAAAGTTACGAGAGAAGCGATTGTTTCAAAGAACGTGTGTTAAATAATGCTTATTGATCGTTTTTTACACAACATTTTATGTTTTTTTAAAATTAATTAATACAAAATTGAAAAAAAAGTATTTTTGTTTCTATTTCAATTCTCAAATTACAGGATGAGAGAGAGAGAGCTATAACTGGTCGTCTCTCATTTCCATCTAGTCTATATAGTGCATTTTATCAAATATTCTGTTTAATTTTTAATCATCACACACAGTAAACCACTTCAGCACGAAATTGACTTCTATAAGAATATGATCAATCTGATAAAAACCATTAAAGGAAGTCACACTTTAATAATAAAGAAAAAACACTTGTTTTATAAACTCGTATTTAATAGAAAAGCACGAATATGTTGTTATTCAAGTACAATTAAGTAATTATTATTTGTATAAAAAGAGTGCTTGGCTTTGAATTTTATACCAATAAACATGAATAAGAATCATAGTGAAACTACTTTCGATAAACATTTGAATATCGAAGAATAAAATCCAATAATAATAATACGATGGCACAAAGGTGCGTCGCAGGGTTATTGAGAATGAAGGGGAATTTTGCTTATTGCATTTCTGGGCTTC
>JXOV01022933.1:0-10985 GCA_001014945.1 Clogmia albipunctata
GGGAGATATTTGACAACCTAATATAATATAAAATTTATATAAATTATAATGCCGATTTCAAAGGGAATTAATTTAAATATTTTACTAGAGTTCACACATTTTTCTCCATAAAAATATAATAGATTATATTTTTTATTAAAACTTTCGAAAAAGCATAAAAAAATTATAAAGCTATTTAGTTACACTATAACAAAAAAAAGTAAACCATTCCAACTCGCCTTGTATTTCAAACTGATTTCCTTGTTAAAATACGACTGTTTTATGGCTTTGTAGCAAAAAGTAAGTACATATTACCGTAATAATTTTAATACGATAGTTCTTTATTACGGATATATATTTTAATGGCGAAAAGATAATTTTATTTCTTACGGAGTTCTGTGAGAATTTTTGNAAGAGTTTTTGTTATTTTGAAATGTTTAGAAGTTTTGTATAAGGCACTGTCGATGACCTTGTTGTTATTNGTTATTTTTTAAATGTACAAAAGTTTTATATAAGGCACTGTCGATGACCTTGTTGTTATTTAACTTCATTAAATTATAAAACATGACTTACGTTACTTTTCACTGGAAAATTAAATCGTATTAAAATAAGCTAACAAGGGCATGGGTAATTATAATTAAATGCATCGGAAACCAAAAAAAGCTATTAATAGTTGTTTAAGTAGAACTTTTTGATTCTGCACAGCGGTTTTCGTTAATTAGTATTCACATCACATGGCTTTATAAAGTTAAGATAATGAATTAGCGACTATTATTATTGTTAATTTTTGGTAAATTTAATTAGCGTACCTGGTGCAAAAACAATGGCGACACAATTCCGCCACCAATGTCAATTTACGTTAAACTTTAATTCCTAGTTAAAACTGTATACAGGTTTTGTACACTTTAGGTAATTTTTTACGGTTTTCTCATACGAATAGCTGGTGGGAGGCATCGGGTCTTTTATTGTGTTACTCTGTAAAGTTCAATTGAATTTAAATGCCACAAAAAATTGTTCCTCTCTTTTTCAATCCCAAATGGATTGTGTCTCTCAGGCGAATGTTTGTGTTGTGTTCAGATTTTATTTTATCAAATAAAAACTTGTACAGAATTGGAAAAGGTTAAAATATCCATGCTTTATAACACCGGAATCAATAAGATCTATTTGGCTCGGGAGTTTTCGTTATTTGTCTTCCACTTTTGCCTGTGCTGCTCTGCAACTTTGGGGCTGCTGCAAAAACAATTTACGGATTGAGAATAATAAATCGAAACTGGTAAATCAAGTAAAAACTTCAGTTACATTCTATACAGTTGTTCCAGATATCTCCATCAACAAAGAACAATCGGTACATTCTTCCTTTGTGAGATGTGCCAACTGACTAGTTTCTTCATCTCGCCCGTGATGCCATTTCGAAATTTATTGACCAACAATCGCACCAGCAGCTGGCCATTATTTATTACTCGCCAATCCAGTAACACTTGATCACAGAAAGTAACCCATTTCAATTTGAATGCGAAAAGAACGAACAATAAATGTGAATACCTTGGAGTACGTAGTTAAGTTACGTAAAACAATCTAACAAAAGTCAAATAACTTCAAATCTAACATTTCAAGGAGAGAATATGAAATGTAAAAACACAAAAGAGGAATCATTATAAGAGAGACCATCCATGGGTAAGTAATTTATAAATCAGAACCAAATTCAAAACAGTTGATTAAAATGACGAATTTGATTAGCTAATTGCCCTACAATTACAAAATTTACTGAAGAAAGTGAACACCTCTAATGAATCACAATAAAAAAAGTGATAACTGACAATAATAAATTTACATAAACACGATATTTGCTTTATGTAAATATTCGTAAACAATATTTCACCAAAGTCACTTAGTGTAGTAAAATCGTTCAGATTTATTATTGTTGAATGTGTGACGTCAGCGCATCAAATGTCATACTATTTTTTATGGACAAGGAGTTAAGCGTAAAAAAAATATCAACCTGATAAATTTGAACCGAATTTTGATCTTATAAGTTTTATCCGGTTTTGGAAATGTGACGTTCTCTTTAAAAAATATTTCAGCGCAAATCCAATTTCCAGGACCATATTAGATAGAGACAATTGAATTAATTAATAAAGACATATTTTATTTAACATTTTCAAGCAGAAGAAGGCTTGAGTATTGGTGGAATTATCTACGTTTTTATATGCATTGTAAAACAATTTAATTAGAATTAAGTAAAGGAAATATGTAAATTGTCATCTTGAATTTACATTTTTACCAAATCAATGTCATTTTTTCTAAAATTTCATTATCTTTTTTAAAAGGCCCTGAGAAATATTGAAATTATTTTCAGATTTTGGTACAGAACAACAAATATTCACGTAAATTGAAAATTGGTATCTTAGTTAGTCACCAAGAGACTATAGGTAAGTAATTTTTAGATCAAACATGATTGATTTGCTAATAAGTCGTATGTTGTTTTTATAAGCAATATTTGGTTTTTGGTAATGTGAATATTTTATCTAAAATCCAATTTCCAGCACTAGATATTTCAAATACAAAATTTCATTAACTTTTTTTACCAAATTTTACTAAAGCTGAAGAATTTTGTCTTGGGTAGTTATTACCCAATTTTATTAACTTTTAAAGTCTTTTGAGCCATAATTATCAAACCAATTTCAGGAAGAATCACTTCACACTAAATCAATAGTTGATACAATGACGTTTCGCTCACTTCTACAACCATTGATATTCGAGACCTTATTAGCTTTTTATCTTTTTTATTTATCTTAGTTAGTATATAAATAATAAAAACATGAGTAATTTGATTTTCTTTTTGACCAATAAAGCGGTTATGTAGCAAGTATGGCTCAAATTCCAGTTATAACCAATGTGAATTAGGGAGTTGCTGCTAATTTGAAGAGGCACAGGAAATTCCCCTAATTCTTTCTAATCATAATAATGGTACTGAATAGATATTATTATGAAATTAATACTCAGCAAACTAATTTTGACAAGGTCTAGTAGAAAACTTTCTTCAACAAATTGTCTTTAATATGAAAGAAAAAGCATTCAATTAATGTTCTACAAATCACAAAATACATGTATAATAATATAATCGTTTATGACAAAATTGAATAAAACTACAATTGGTTGTTAAATTTGTATTTTTTACAAAAACAAAATAAATTCAATATAATTCTATCAATTGTTTTAAGTAAATTGATTCTAATATAACGGAATATGTTTGAGCTTGTTAGATATGTTGTTCTAAAATTTCGTTTGTTTGAACGTCATTCGCAAATTCTGGATATTTTTATCTCAATGAGAAAAAAGAATTTTATACAGTTAATTAGAACAAACAAATACTGTGTATAAAAATAACAATACATATGTTTTGTTAGGAAAAAAGGAGATGAAGGCTATCATTTCAAGTTAGATGCTATACATACTCTAATCAAAACCACTTAACAAGGAAACGAGGAGTGTGTTGAGTAAATAAAAGTGATGAACAACCGAAGAAATAAAAAGGTTAAGTAAATTATCACATGTACAAAAATTCTGTAACAAATGACATCAGCTTANATTTTGTTAGGAAAAAGGGATGAAGGCTATCATTTCAAGTTAGATGCTATACATACTCTAATCAAAACCACTTAACAAGGAAACGAGGAGTGTGTTGAGTAAATAAAAGTGATGAACAACCGAAGAAATAAAAAGGTTAAGTAAATTATCACATGTACAAAAATTCTGTAACAAATGACATCAGCTTAGCGACATGAAGGAACGAGAGACATACATTTATTATTTCCGGACTATTTGCTTTCCTCGGCTTTGTACATTAGACTTGACTCTTGCTTGCTGTGTGTTCTCTCGTACATCTTACCAATTACATGCATTACTTCAAGTTAGAGGTGGCCTTAAAAAGAGAACAACATTCCCCAATATTTCATGTAGATGAGCTGCGTAAAGTATATGGAGAAACAGATAGATAGGAATTTCAAATATTCCTTTATCCCTGCATCAAAGCAAAGGCTCAACATGGGATCGAGTAATTTGAAAGCACCCATAGGGAACAGTCAACATCTTTATCTCCCATGTAATGGTGCTGGTAAATTATGGTACCCCATTTGGTATGTTAATGAGGCACTCTTAATGTTGAAGAAGAGAAAAAAAAGTCAAACTCAAGGCGCCTCATCCTACACCACTCCTTCTTGCCAGGAAGAAATAAATGACATTTCATTTTGCATTGATCCATTCTTTACAGGTCCTATTCAACGACTTGTGTCACAATCCATCTTCAAGTCTTGTGGCCGTGGTGTTGGCGGTAAAACGTGAACCATTACTTCCTCCTCCGCCGCCACCACCGAGAAATCATTATTTTGTAATGGGGCACTGTGAGGCAGCTTTTAGCAAATCGTAAATCCAATATGTTGCACTCATTAAATATTGGCCCATGATTGATTTATGTCCTAGAAAGCACCCTCAATCCGGAAAGCGTGCAAAGGAGCCATAAAGCGGGTGTCATCGCCCATGTGACCGGCCCCAAATTATGACCCGTCCCATCAGAACAGTCACCACAGCAGCTGGCCAAGTGTTTAAAATCGACCGTCTTCCTTTTCGGCAGTCGTAAACTATGGCAATTTCAAATCACAATTTCACGCATCGCACTTTATGCTGTGCTGTTCTTCCATATTTAAACCGGATAACATTAAATATGCGCGAAAACAGTTGGCAACGTAACCAGAATATATTAATTGTAATTGAATAGATAGAAACGGCCATTAATTGTTTCAGATATTGTTTTACTGCTTCAAATAAGTAAGCCACACCAACAGAACCATTTTCAATCTAACATTCATTAGCGCCAAGTTAACCCCGATACTTAAAAAGCTAACACCAAATTTGAACTCTTTTGATTCACTGCTGATGAATGATCTCAAAGAGTTTTGTCATTTGCATTTTGCCCAATTTTCAATTGAACAATAAATGATTGATTGAAACCTATTCATCTGTAGACTGTTTTCAAACTCCCACCCCATTTTGAAATAACACATAAAGACGCGCTCTGTTTCGGTAATTAATGACTGCCATTATTTACTTTCTATTGATTGAGAATCAACAAAAATCAATAAGTACAAGTCAAATTGTATTGTTGAAGTTATTATTTTATTTTTAATTCAATTAATTAAATTGGTAAGCAAATTAAATAGTACTAAAGATTTAATAAATGGTAATATGTAAAGTCGATGTATGTATTTGAATATTTATCGCTTTTTCTTTTCGGCTCTTTTTTATTTATGTGTATGAAAGAAAATTGAAACAATGTGGTTTATTCAAAATGACGTTAATTTGCAACAATGAGAGTGGACATGTTGACCATGATGTTTGTCTCAATAATAGGCCTGTCCAACACAAAACATTCCACCTGGTCTTGTTCTCCCCTCTGGCAAAAACAATAAATAAGAAATTAATTGGCCGCGGGACCCAACCTACTTTTTATATACATTTTTTTATAAATTAACTTTCACCTTTTATTTAAGTATGAATTTTACTTTTCTTGAACCTCACACACTATATTGAATGAATGGGTGTTTCATCTATCGGACACTTTATACGCAATTTAATTTCTTAGATGGTCGGATACATATTTAATTTAGGAGAGGGTTAATCTCACTCTCCGTCAGACAATATGACAAACCAAAGGTTTTGTGTGAGTTATGACGGCTTTGTTCTGGACTGAGTCTGAGACTTGACGACAGACAGGGTGATACCATCTCTGACAAACGAAAGTAAAAACGATACTAATATTTGAGATAATAATGAGAAAAGACCAAATATATGCGCGATGGGATTATTTCAGACAATCCAACTCTGAACTGGGTGCATTCAAAAGCTGCTGCAAAAAGAGTAACATCACAAAACAAATCCATAACACTCCGCATTATGAATTCAAAGCAAACAAAGGAGAAAGTCTGCAGAATTGTCTTTTTGGCAGTGGCATTCGCCCATTTCGAAACTTATATCAACCCGTCTTTGGATCACGGCAAACAGTGAGACACAATTAGATTCATTCCGCAAATGAAAGTGATAATGAAAAGAAGAACAATGGCCACCTTTTGTCTGATACTCACATTTTATTAAATGACAAACTTTACATGCCATTTTCCAAAATAATTCCACTGTCTCTCTGAATTTAATTGATTTTACAAACACCGGAAATTTTTTATTAACAAACTTAACTTTTGAGGCAATTAAAGTAAATGTTTAGAAATCAAGCCAAATTAGCAGATTATTTCGAAGAGATGAAATAAACAGTTTTTCATTTAACTTCGCATTGGTATAAAATATAATTTTAAATACAAAGGAATATTATAGTTAATATAAAATATCTAATTCTTGGATCTTTAAATAATAAACACTGAACAACTATTTGATTTGAGTATTAATTAAAATTTCAGTAAATATCATCAGGTAGAGCTTTCGATTGGATTTCCTATATAAATTAACAGCAAAAACTTGCACAATTTAGACGATCATCAGCGTTGGCTTTTCTGATTGTGAATTGGAAATCGTACTTGATTTCCTTTCGTTGAGCAAATTCGGCACATACAATCCCACTCAGTGCCGTATTTGCTCAAATTATTTGCNCAGGTAAAGCTTTCGATTGGATTTCCTATATAAATTAACAGCAAAAACTTGCACAATTTAGACGATCATCAGCGTTGGCTTTTCTGATTGTGAATTGGAAATCGTACTTGATTTCCTTTCGTTGAGCAAATTCGGCACATACAATCCCACTCAGTGCCGTATTTGCTCAAATTATTTGCAGACTTTATTTGACCGTACCAATGTCAGAATTAAATTTCCGTTCCAATTTTTGCTTTCTCGCTATAAATCGCCATGATTTCAATAACACATTGGCTGCTAATTTTCTAGGCACGACGAAAGTTTCACCAGAAAACCGTCTTTTTATGTTAATTTACTGCAAAGATTCGATAACACAACTATTGGAACAGGTTCCGTAAGAAAACCATGGTTTTTTTCTTCAATCAATTTAATGTAATGAGAAAAAACAATTTTTGGTCAGCAGTTTTAAATATCATGTTGACCAAAAAATAATATCGCAAAACTTTTGTGGTGCACAAATAAATTGCAATTTTATTATTGCAAACTCATCTTTTATTATTTTACTTTGTGAATTGCAACAGTGAGCGCACTGAAAAGCGGAAATAATTTCAATTAAAGTGCTAAAATTTAAATATGATATTTTTACAATGATTTCCCACCGCACACCAGAACAAATGAAAAACCGCGAAAATTTTTAATAAATGAATCGGTAATAAAATTCAATTAATTTATTCGTTTTCAGGGATCGTATTAAATATTTTAATTGAAAAATCGTATATAATTGAAAATTATATATATTACAAGAACACTTTCATAATGACAAATATAAATCTCAGACATATAGTATATGCAACAGTTTCGTCATAGGCTATAAATTACTAATTCATATGCATGAAGACTATAATCTATCATATTTAAGTATTAATAAGTATTAAAATAAATATTTTTATTGAGACCCAAACCAGTTCTAGGCTAGGACTAAAGTGAATACCGTCAATAAAATAAGTCTGCTTTAATGTTAAATGTCACCCACAAAAATAACATTCACCGTGCAGAAACAAATACAAAAACCAAGCCACATTTAACCTAAAATTGCTGAATTGGTTATTAAACGTGATATATCTGGTATTATATTGCATTTATCTGTGTGTAGAGCCAAGTATTGCTGCATATTAAAGCTGCGGTCCACACCACGCCATCGAGCCAAAAGCTGAAAAGTCGAACGATTGCGCAAAAACTTGCCCAGACAAAGAGTTCGCGTATAATTCAAAATGTTAATGATAACCATGCAGTTTTAAAAGTGCACTGTTGTGAGTCATGATGGAATTAATCGCTGAAGAAGTTTTTAAGGAGTGTGAAAGATATATTTTTACATAAATTTGAATGTATATAAGCTCTCAATGTATTTAAAACATAAATATAGTCATGGTTATGAAATTCAAAGGTTATCCTTAGTTTTGCGAATCTCAAATGCCAATTGATGATAATCAAATATTCTCTGTGTACCTCATTTCCAATTATTATGTGTCTTAGTACTCAAACATTCAAATTCTCTTAGCATAGTTGTTGTTGCTATTCATTCAACAGTCTCTTCTCTTAATAACCATCATGTCGAAACGTTCATAGCTTCAAATTAGAATTTTGTTCCGTTACAAATCACTGAAACAGAGAATCTTTCTTCAAAACATTTTAACAATTATTAAGAATGCAAATGACTTGAATATGGTTTTGATGGTATTTAAATTAACTCGCAGATTATTTCCATAATTCCATGAAATTACACATTATTCAAGTTCAATTCTATGACTTAAGTAACAACAAATTCATAAGCAAAGGTGTTCAATTCTTGTTATTAAAACATAATGGTCGGTCATGGCCTCTTCTAAGAACAATAACATATTTCTAGTACAAATTGGTATGGGTTACCAATAAGCATTCAACAATAATATTTCGAAACGAAAACTATTAGAAATCACAATAATATTACATTAACATTAGTTAAGAAATACAAAAGTAATGATGTTTGTTGTCAAAACTGTTACCAATAAGATATTAATATTGAAAAACTCGAGTATTTAAAAAAAAACAATGATGGATGGTTTTTTCATTAGCAAGAGGAAAACACAATTTTAACCTCTTAGAGGACCTTATCCTTTTCATGAAATTTTTCAAGATTAAAAGGCTGCATATCCAGGATAATTATATGAATGATTTATTACCAACTTAATAGAACTATGAGAATTGTCAGCGGCACTGTTTCGTCGAGCCCATTTTCTTGGTTGACTTCCCTCCGCGACATTATCTGATCTGCGGAGAAAGATCACACTCTTATGACAATATACAAAGTTCAAGGAGGACGAAAGCCTCTCACACCACGAGGATTTACTAATTCCGACGACTAATAGACTAAAATCGAGACACCCTCCATTAAAACTAGCCATAAAACTTAGCGAAAACGAAATTGATGCTGAAAATATTTGGTTTCAAGAATGTGGTAGTAGTAAGGAGGACCATACTGGATTCTTTGAATTTCGGAAAAATAACAAAATGAAGCTTTAGCTACCCCGTATTTAAATCGTTTACAAACCAGCCACTGTTTTAAGAATGATTCATTCTGGCAGCAGTGCAGAGCAATTCAGCATATCATCGAACATAAAAATATAATAAATAAATATTCCTTTCAATTCCTGTAAGGAACATGGGGAGTCTCAAAGTCAAGACTTTTCATGGCTATTTATTTTCAGTGTATTAGTGGTCAATTAATAACACGTAGACCAGTTCTAAACGGATCCAGTCAATCCGCCCATTTTAATTCTTTTATGCATTTTTGTAGCTAAAAGTTTATTTTATTGGAAAACCCTATATATTTTAATTTAATTTATCTATAAGGAAAACAAATAAGAATATTTTACCACAAAGTAAAGTCTATAATTAATTCATATTTTATATTGTTTATGGTTTAATTAAGTTACTGAAATATCATATTAANGCATTTTTGTAGCTAAAAGTTTATTTTATTGGAAAACCCTATATATTTTAATTTAATTTATCTATAAGGAAAACAAATAAGAATATTTTACCACAAAGTAAAGTCTATAATTAATTCATATTTTATATTGTTTATGGTTTAATTAAGTTACTGAAATATCATATTAATTGTTTAATTGTATTTTTCCGTCAATGTTTCTAACCAATACAAACGTACTGCACAGAGAGTTTAATTACCCGGAGTATGATATTGAGAAAGAATGTACAAAAGTGAAGCAAATCTGATATTTGAAAATAATAAGAGCATAAAATCCTAAAACAACAGATTTCAAAAGAGTACTTTTTGTTTGGTGATACGATTTAATATTATTTATTACTCAACTACTCGAATTATTGCCCCATCTTTGTGCACATGTTTGCTTTGATTTTGCATATTTTATTAGATCGCTGGCATCTTTATCTGTGCTTGTGTTAAATGATTCAGAAAATCAATGGTTAAGTAATGACATCCGAACTATTTTTGGTCATAATACAAATTCTATGACACTCATTTCCACAGATTTTTCGTTTTAGAGCATTCAATCGGTTATTTTTCAAATCAAGAGCTTTTCGTAAAAAGTCAGAAATTTTCTCGACGAAACCACCAATACATAATAATGTTGTAGGAGAGAGACTAGAAGAAGGCGAAATATATGTCTGAATTTATGTATAAACTATCAACTGCTGCACGGAAATTAAATCGTGTCGAAATGTAAATTGTGGATTAAATAATAATGCTGTTGGCGTTCCGCCGACTGACTCTGTTTGCCTTTTCGTGCGTGTAATCAAATAGGCAAATGAATGGTTGAGGTACTATTGCTCGTAGTGCAATAGCAGCAGCAGCATGGTGGAGGGAGCTTACAGTAGTGCAAGAAATTTTACTATTGCCGCCTTATTAAATACAAAAATTCATAAATAAACAAGAAGACTGTATGAAGGAGATTTCTTGGATATTTTATATGAACTGGTAAACCAGTCCACAATTGCAATTGTTCGCCTTTTTCCACTGCAGTTCACCACTTAATTTATAGTATAGTGAATTTATACCCATCCAGCACCCACGTTTCGCATAATTTTCGCCAGCTTCATTTCCTCGATACTCATTTGCATTTCCTGGTGCTCATAATCACCTCTTAGTATCACAACAAAACCCAACTCTTCTCAAATATTATGATTAAATCATGAGCAAATGTAGCTCAAAACTACTTTAAAATTATCGGCTAATACTTTCTACCGAGACACATGAACATACGATCGTTTCCGATCGATGACCCAAATTTCCACCATTGAGTTTTTCTTTTATTTTCTTCATTAAAAAATAATCGATTTAAATTCCGAACATTGAA
>JXOV01022936.1:396-13213 GCA_001014945.1 Clogmia albipunctata
TGACAAGAGAATTTTATATATAAGATTGTTCTCCAATTGTGGCTTTGTTTTGGAAACGCATTTTTGAATAGCAATCAAATGAAATTTTAACTGAAATCTAATCTAAATCGATTCTATTAAGCTTGTATATTTGAAATTTGAGGAAATTGTGAAATTAGTAAAAATATGTATATCATTCGAAAGGTGATAATTACTACAAAAAATTGCAAATTTAAATCTTTGCATTTGTCGAAAAATTATAGGTTTAGATATTTTTTTCAATAATAAATAAAATCAGGTGTAGCTGTTGAGCAAGAAATCAGTGGAATTTAAATTATCAATGATTTTTCAAACTCCAAATTTGAATATTTAGAAAAAGAAATGCAAATCCTGGGGCTATGTTTGTTTTATAGCCCTAATATTTGCATTTTTTTGGCTAATGCACAATATTATTCGTTACAATAACTACAACGCGTTGTATCATGTATTCTTTTATTTTATTTGTTTACAGTATTTAATATTCAATTATTACAATCTTTAAGTGTTTAAAATTTGTCAAAAATTGAAGAAAATCCTTATGTATACTATTATGATATGATGATAAAATGATTTCAGGGACATTTTTTGAACCAAAGTACATGTCAATGAAATAAATTGAACGCCAATTAAACATTTTTATTAATTAAAATCATTTTTATTGATTGAAAAACAGTTTTGAAATCGAATTAAAATTGGGGTAAAAAAAAGACATTTAGTTTGAATCGTTACAAAATATTTCTGGATTAGCTGGGGTTAAAAGGGAAAAGGCAATAGTGCGCTAAAACTTTCATTTTGTAATCATATTGCGAAAATTTGTTGAAAAATTCTATGAACAACTAATAAGGCGACACCATCATTGCAGCACAATTAACTGTTCTTTAAAACTGTATTCCTTAAAAATATAATTTCTGTTAATATGTCTTGACATAATTCGCCTGTATTTTTGGATTATTTTTACATTTTATACTAATTACACAAAACTCAATTTGAACTGAAATTGAATTGAATTTTTTATTAATTTTTTATATTGTAGAAACTTTAATTGTAATAAATTATAGATACTAAATTATCACTGTTTCATGATAGAAATTCTATCAGTCGTATACAATTTTAATAGATTCTTAAGATTGCGAATAAACATTAAAAGTCAATGAGTATGGAATTTCAATGCATTATTTCATAATTTGTATTTAATTAGATATTGTTAATAATTGTCAACCACCATTTTGTAGTGTGTGCGTGTGTCTTATATTAGGATTATGACTTAATGGAACTAAAGACATTAAAGTCCCAAACGCTTCAATAATTCAAAATTAAAACATATTGAGCACTATCATCTTGAGATTTTCAGTTGAACAAACTAGACTTGTGGAGTTTATTGGTTTTTGGTCTTGATGTCTAGTAAATCTGGCATGTTTGAATTGGTCCGGGCCGAGCAGAGGAATCTGAGAACGTGGTCAAGTGGTCGTTTAACCTTTCGACTCCGAATCTGGGAGCATAAATAAATCAGGAATAATAATCACTTAAGGGGGCCGCTCTGTCGATGGCCCCAATTGTTTTAACAAGTAATAAATATTTTCCTGGGATGATCCCTCTTCAAGATGACCTGCAAAGAAAGTGGAAGCCATTTCTGGAAATATTATTCAAGTGCCTGTTGAAATTGTGTTTTTGATAGCACAGACTGCAAAATGTTTTATTTTCAACGCTCTGGTCCAATTGTGCAATTGGTTCGATTTCAATATTTATGGCTCGCCATCGTTTGAGCGTGCTTAGTACGAGTACTTAGTAGGTCAGTGCGATAAATCAAAGCCAACGTCGTCGTCGTCGATGTCTCGTAGAGCTCTTTCGACTATCAGCGAGCGCTCTCTATGCCATGTTATATAATGCAAGTTTTCTCACCTCCAAAGACCTTTAATTACACACAAAAACCTGTAGCGCCTTCCATAGGATTACACAACCCAAGAATGCAACAAGTTGGCTTTCCATTCCACAATATTCGTATACTTATATATTCTCTTAAGACTCAGCATTGTAGAATCAGCAAATTATCTGTAACTGCAATTAAATTTGAAATTTATTGGATGCGATTTTAAGACATTTGTTCATTGACTCCAAGTAAATATTACATAACTACATAATCTTTTCGTGTGCATTCTAATTTATGCCGCATAGTTTAATTTATTCAAACAGGCTATACAACGAGTATACAATTACTTTGTTTTAATTTGGTTTTAGTACAAGTTTGCTCTTAAGAGCTCTATGACCATAATTTACTCTAAAGCTATATTTTATTATTTATGGATAGTAAAAATTTAATTATATACAATTTGTTAATTATTTTTAAATATTTTAAATTGCAAACAGTTCCTCTGACCTTTATTTGAAGTGTTGTGCTCAAAACAATGAATTTTTGTTAGCTTTATTTATTTTCTATTTATTTAGCAATTTTTAAAGTGTAATGATGGAACATTACACTGTGATTGATGTGGACATCAATGCAATTAATGAGATTTAGATTGTTTTTTTAAGTAATTTTAAAATCAACATATTTAGTATTAATACTGTGAATTATGCAATATACATCGAAATAGTATCATAAGACATAGAAGATAATATCTTTTGAATTAATTAGTTTTGTTAGTCGTTGGTCAATTAAGACAGATTCTTAAAATATATTTCATAAGAAATTTCTCTTTACTTTTCAATAAATTCATAAAAAAAGATAAATACCTCAATACAACTTAATATTCAAGTTAAAATTGCCATTACCCAGTTTTAAAGACAGTCACTGCAAAAATATTATTTTTTTTGTATTTGATTAAAAGCAATTTTCTAAAGCAGATCAATGAAATTGTTGAAATAAATATGTTGAAAATTTTAAAATTAATAATTGAAATAATGAAATTAAAAAAAAATTATTAAATGTCTAAAATCAAAGTTTTTCTTTTGGTTTCCAAATATGGTTTAAATAAGCAGTGCTTTCAGGAGAATATTAGAGATACAGTGTGATGTGCTGTAATTGCGTTTAATACAGAAAAATTGGAACTGGTAGTTCTATTCGCTTGTCTTCTACTTCCCTTGTTTGAATGTGTTTTGACCAAAAATTAATTAAATTCAAATAGTCTTGCTGCAAGGCTTAGAAATCAAAATATTTTTTTAAAATGCCTAGATTTTACAATGATGACGAGCTTGTTTGTCCCACATGAAACGTAAATTTACAGACACTATACCTTTTTGGTTTTGCAATTTTTAAATTGAAATAAACTGCATTTTAATTTATGTACTTCTGTTTATAAGCAGTAAGTGAATGATTAAGTATCGATAGTAGTCTGTGCTTCAGTGTCCTTAGAGGTTTAGAATTTTTAAGGTATGTCGTGCAGCTTATATTACTACGGAAAAAATTAGATTATGACTAGAATTTGAAATTTTATAATTATTTTGATAAATTTTTTGAATATTTTGATTTGATATTAGTGGTAAACCGCGGCGAAAAACAACTTAAAGATATAATAATATTAAAATTATATTTGTACACGACACCAATACTAATGGAAATAAATGGATTTAAATTAAAATTTTGGTATAACTAAAATTTTAAGAAGGTTTACTATAAAATCTGATAATTGCCATTATTTTATTCATGACACATCTTCCAGATCCTGTTTAAAACGTGTTTTAAAGAAGAAAAATTCCATTTTAAATTTAGTATAGTCTCGTTTACCCTAAAGTACACTAGTTAAGTGCTAACCAATTTGATATTTAACTAAAATTATCACATGAGGCATTCTTATAATTAAAAATAGAAATTTGCATAACATTATTATTTTTTTTGGTTTTAATGTCTTTTTTAGGAGGGCGTTTTATTTGACTTTTATTTACGAATATGAATATTTCCGTACTAGCAATTTAGTTAAAATAAAAAACAATTGTTCTATTTACTTCATTATTTTTATAAAATAAATAAATAATTTTAAAATGAATATTTGAAAGACTTTTTCATGAATCGTTGCTTTTTCACTATAAATCCACAAATTTTCATAATCCTGTCTTCACTTAATCGGGATTTCTATAAATAAACCTCGAAAATTTTGGTTTTTTTCATATACTCATTAATTATCGCANAAAATAAAACATTTTGCAAAAAAACTAATGTTGAGTATAAATTTTGTGGTGGACGCGTCTGGATTGGAAAATTGAAAGTCCGTANAAATCCACAAATTTTCATAATCCTGTCTTCACTTAATCGGGATTTCTATAAATAAACCTCGAAAATTTTGGTTTTTTTCATATACTCATTAATTATCGCATAAAATTACTATTAAAGTAGATAAACTCGATAATTTGTTTTATATTAAGAGGCAACATAACTTTAGATATTATATATAGTATGAAAAGTACACTACAATAAAGACATTATTTTGTGAACAATTAAAATTGACCCATTCAAGGTGTAAAGCTTCATCCAATATTATAATTGCATTACATTCTTTTCAATTATTACTTATATATTTTCCTTTGGAAATTTCATCAAAATAATTTCAATACTATGTATATTTTACACTTTAAATTTAACAAAAAAAATTGTTGATCGATACAATAACGATTTAATAATAATTTATAAAAAAAAGTACTTGAGAACATTTGATATTCATTGTAAAATTTAAGAGAGATAAATAAAATGGGAATCCCTAACAAAGCGATAAAGTGTTCAATTAGTGACATTGGCGATATCAAAGAAGGTGCGAAAAATGTTGCCGCCAAAGCCAACAATGGCAATTCGCACTAATGGCAAGCCTGGCTGCTGCCGGCAGCGTTAAAGAGACCTGAGCTGAGAGCAGCCGTCGTGTCCGATCTTCGCCACCTTGGGAGCGGAATTAAAGAACCACATTATTCTAATGCCATTTAAATACACATTGCTGCTTCTGTTTCTGTCCAAAGAGCTGTTTACCTTTGCGGCAAAGCTGAAAGATGATCTTCAGCGGACGCAAATGCCATTGTTCAGGCAGCCACCTTTGGTCGTTTCAAAGGCCTGACAGTCAGTAGCGCAAACAGAGCTCCGGGCGCAAGCTCGTTTCATTCGGCTGCTTTATATTTATTATTTTGTCAATAAGCGAACACAATAAATGGAATAATTGGGTGGCCGCTTAGTTAGTGGCTTTGCTCTATTATGCGGTCACACTAGGCGGAAAACGCGCTTTGCAAACGGTTGGAGTTTATTTTATTTTAAACTACTGGTTTCCAGTAAATATCAAAATTTACTGTACTTAATTATAAAATGAAGTTTAATTTCTATTTTATTTTAACTTATTTAATTTAAATAAAATTAAGATATAATATAATATCAAAATTGCTATCTAAATAATTTTATGTATCTCTTAAACATTTAAAAAAATAAATCGCTGAAATTCTTAAATAATTATTTTAAAATAAGTAGCTTAATTATTTATCTATGTCATCTAGAGATTGTAACTGATTGTTAATAATTAATAAACAACAAAAATTTAAATAGATTTTCTGTTAGTTTATAAGAAAATAATGGCAAATAATAAAATCAAATTTTGAATAGCAAACTGCTTTGTCACTTTTGATATAATAAAATTACTAAATGTAATTAAAAATGAATTGAAAATAAAAAAATTTAACCATATTTTATTAATTAATCGTGTATATTATATAGCCATGCATAAGTGTTGAATAGTTCTAATGTTTTAATGAGTTAGATTTGTTGCAATTGAAAACTATTTCAAAATATTGAAAATTGTGCCAGACAAAATCAAAAGCGGCTTACGCAAACAGTTTTTCTGAATTCAGTGATTAGAGCTAAGAAACTAGAAATCAACAAAACACCCAAACAGTTAAACTAATATACTAAAATTTAGTTCAATACATAATCATGTGCTGTACTTCTGCTAGATAACATACATACGTAGACATATTTCGGCACTACAACCGGCCTCGTGTCTTGGCCTGCCTCGAAGTTGCTCGGTCCCTCGACGACTGTTGCCAATTCAATATTTCAATTTTTTTAACGATCTGAAATACGCCATCTTTCCACCTGAGACATGGTCTGCCTCTTAACTTCATCCCTAAGATCGAACCACAGAAGACTTTCCGGGCTGGGACGTCTTCACTCTTGCGATATAAGTGACCACCGCAGTCTATTGAGGCGTATGAGTTTGACAATGTCTATACCGCTGTAGCGCTCATATACTTCATGGTTGTATAACAAACAGTCCGGAATCGTCTTTCCTAATATTTCCCATGTTTCTGACGACTACATGAGGACTGACAGGATCATTGTTCTGTACAGCAGGAGTTTGGTAGATACTAATAAAGTTTTGGATCGGAAAAGCCTGATTAGACTAAAGTAAGCTCTTTGCCGAGGCTATTATTGGTTGGAATTGTTGAGCCTAGATAGCAGAACAAGGATACTGCCTCAAACTCATGTCCTGCTATATTGACTACTTAAAAACTGCGGATGTAATTCTATTTTACAGACGACGCGATACGGATTTTTCTCTCTTGAGCATTTACATCTAATCCCATTTTAATTTAAGTCCGTTTAAGTTTTATAAATGTCTCCAGAATAATTTATATTTCTTGGATTTTTGTGTTAATTTCTACAAAAATGTATACAATTTTGTATAAAATACGGTCAACAAGCATTTTTAACATTCGGGACTTCTTTAATATACTCGCTACGCTCGTGACATTCAAATAACCATGACTTTAATAATGCATTATCTTATAGACGTAAGTACTATCAGATAAAAATGTCCAATAAGTAACTGTAACAATAATGCCCAAATACTTCAGATAGTTCAAATAGTAGGTATCTAAAAAATTTAAAATGCATTTTTAATAGGAATACTTTGTAATTATTTATCAGCCCACCCTCACTGATATTATATCATTTCAAACATTGCATCCTAATAATCTATCTTAAGATATAAAGATAATAACTAAGTATTTTCAAATATTGGAACATTGCATCGTCTCAGAACTGAAATCCCATCAGTGCTTCAAATTTATTCATAAGATAAGCAAACTATATTGCATTTTAAGAAAATCCCAGTCAATTTGTAAATATTTTAGTCAACAATGGGATGCAGAGGAGTCCACCAATAATGGAACAAAGAGCATTGCGAGTCCGGACATGACTGTATTCTTTTGTCTGGTTCAACTTTGTATTCATTCTAAAGCGCTTTCGTTCTTGAATAGGATAGAAGCTGGCTCCTCTTCTTTCCTTGGACAGAATGCAGAAGACAAGCTCTTCTCCTATTCCGGCGATTTTTCTTTTATCAATAGTTGCCCATAAAGTAAAACTCTTTTCACTTCAAGTGCATTCTGCATAAAATTCCCTGCCAAACTAATAATAAGCGCCAAGGAGTGGCACTTTCCTCCTTTATCAAAATCCACCTCGCCATCCTCCTCCTCAGGCTTATTGGACCATCTCCAATAAGCAATTTTTCAACAACGACGTCGACGAGGACAAGGACCAAAACGCTCATATATTGAATAAAAAAATTAATAAAGCACAGATGGTCATCTGTAATCGGCACCATAATTTTGGACACTTTGTTTTGACACGTCTCTCTTCAGAAACGGCTCCCAGACACAAAGAAATTGTGGGATGGTCTTGATATCGAAATTGATGGCCTCGTAGACACGTAGCAGGATTTTATTAAACTGTTTTTCCTGCAATTGCCCAGATAAATGGCAGGCAATAAAGTCCGGGAAACATTTACAGAAAACGGATTATGGCCGCCATTAATACCGAAATTATTGAGCTATTGCTGTATTTCTCAACATGTGAGTAATTTTCGCAATATTTTATCCACATATCTTCGCAATTGTTCCAACTGGTGTAAAATAAGAAATTTAGTTATTAATGGTGCGGAACATATGCTTGATCACTTTCATTGAAGAAATTTTATATGAATAAACCATTCAATTGCTCCCATTTAACCTATGAAGGGCAATATATTGCTCATATCATACTAATAATATCTGGAATTTTTTTATAAGATCTAACCAATTTAAGATATAGATATAAAATCTCTTAAAATAATTAATTTTTTAATATCAAATAGTCCCCAATAGTTAAAAAAAAAAGATACAATATTTTATAACTTTTATGTCACATTTTTAAGCTCAAATTTCGATTTTTAAAGGAAAATTTGTAAAAGTATGTTTTTCATATTTTCTTAAGAGTATAATACATTTCAACAAGTTTTGAGAAATGGATAGGTAGTGACTTTTAAGAAGATGTTTCTTTTTAATACTAAAAAACAGGTATATTTTAAAAGAATTATAAAAATTTAATTTATTGAAAAGAGTATATTGTATTGTATCTTTTCGAAAAAAGTACATTTAAATTGATAAAACTTAAAATAGAAATTGTGAAAATTGAGCAGTTTCAGAAAATTAATTGACCACTTTCTGGTTATCATAATCACAATTAATTACCGAGATCTTGTGATTTAACACCTTAAATGTTGTGTTTTTTTTTAAAACTGCGCTGGAAGGTGGAGATCCTTACAGATTTGAGATCCGTAAAAGTTTCTACAGCTTTGGAGACTACCACCCTCTTTTGGGTTAAATACATTGAACTCGAGTTCCATAGGTTATCCACAGTTTCGCACTAGCTAAAACCACCTCCACAGAAGAAATTTACAAGTAGAGTTAATTACAAAATACATAAACGATTAAGTTATATTCCTTTGTTAAGTATCGGTGCTCCTATTTAAACAATGGCATAAAGGTTGTAAAAGGCAGGATTTATGTCAGTGGTCAATAAATAGTTTTTGATTTTTTAATTACCAATGATCTTGTCTTAGAATTAAAAAGTGATTTTCCCAATTTTGATATAAAAAGTACTTGTTTTCAATAATTTATGCTTCAGTAAAAAGTGAAACTTTTCTAAATGAAACATAATAATCATCACGAAAAATCTTGAAAAACTGAATGGATACAGGCATGAAAAATGTACTAAAGAAATGAAAAGATACAACTCCATTCACAAATACAACTTATCATTCGACTTCTTTTTAGTCTAGTCTGAAGAATGAAACAACAAAATGTTTCATTAAATTTTGGTCACGATATAAATTGATAATAAATAAATTAGCAGTGACGTCAAATTTTTGAATAAACTTGAAATTATATCAAATTTAAAATCAAAATTTCATTTAATTTGATCAGTATTAAAAAATTATCCTTTAAATTCCCAGACGGGCCTTTAGGTAGCGTACCTTCGATGATAATATTTAATAGACTAAAGCATTTTTAGCGAAATATGTTAAAGTAACTATCTGTTAGTCATACACACTTTGAGTTTTTTGAATATCTTGAAACTCTATAAAAATGAAATAATTCAACTGTCTTCTTCTTCTCCTTATTATAGGTCTAAATGACCTGTTATGTCCCTCTTGCGTCTGGAGTGTATTGACCAGCATTCCCGCCATTGTTTTTGTGGTCTTTCTCGTGGTCGTCTTCTATTTAAAGTATTGTCTCGTGCACATTTAGCCATTCGTCCCAGGTTCATTCTATCGTCGTGTTGATTCCAAAACTTCCTTCTCGATCTCGTCCATGTTCGAATATCAATGATATCATCTGTGTTAATTTAAAAAGTATTGTTACAAGTTTTATTATGCTGTTATAAGTTAAAAATTTCCATATCAATGGAAAGAATTAAATTTTAATCAAATTGTTCGAAATGAATCTAACAAATGATCCAAAATTGTGTCTGTAAATTATTATAATTATATAGTATTTAATTAGTTATGGTTATCAGCCTCTGTGGTCGAGTTGGTAGCGCGCTTGATCAATTCCCCGATCATTGTCACCAGGTAACGCTTTTCCTAATAACCTTCTTTTCCTTTCTTTCTACTTTCGCTTACAATTCTGTATTTGAAAAATTTCATATCCAAATTCCTAATTTTCCTATCTCAAACTTTCCTCGTCGTGTTCCAATCCATTGAATGAACTGTTTAATTGTGGAAGAGAATGGTACACACCATCTCATAGAAAATTAGTACACAAAAACCAGTTTTCGATTTGAAACAATGTTGGACAATTGGCAATGAGCTAATCACTCATTCTAATTAAACAATGATTAACGAAACATAGACAAAGCTTGCTTTGAAAGTGCCCTATGTCCCCCTGTTCGGATGAAAAGGAAGGAAAAAAAATAGTTATAGTTATGGAAAAAAGAGTATATGTAAGTCATTTGGTTGTTATTAACTCTTACTAAAATAAACAGGGGCATTTTTAAGGACAGTGTTAATCTAATGTATTAAAATTATGATATAAGTATCAAAGATGATTTATTATTTTATCAAATTTAAAAACTATATCCCAAATTCATCAAAGTTCACAAAGTTATCAATAATTGAGTTTTAAAAATTTTTGCTTGTAATTGCTTTAGAAATTATGGTTTTTTTCTACATAGATATTAAATAATTACTTTCTTAAAAAGTGCTTCTTGTACGAGTACATGTGTATTTGAAGAGAATAAAACACGTGCATTGGCTAATTACTTCCCAGACTGAATGCCCTTCAATATGGCGAAGTTCTGCATTTTGTATGTGTTTATTTGCTTTAACGCGTGTCTATTGTCTTTGTCAATGGTTATGGGAGGTACAAACTCCTTCAATTAATGAAAACGCACTCTGTGTTCAAGTTTCCCCGCAATTCCGTCATCTGTTGCCGAGAAATGCACTCCACCAACCCTTTCATTGGTCGACTGTTTCCAGGCAAAATGCAACCCTCCGTTTAAAAATCTGTTCAAAATGCATCCCAGATGCATTTCAACCTCAATGCATCGGTGGTAGGAGTAACTTGATATCAGTAATGGATATGGAAGAGGGATTTTCATTGTTTTTCTGAGCCGTCTTTGAAGTGCCTTTGATCATAAAAAATGGCGAATACAATTTTATTAAGGGCGAAAAAATGGCCGATCTTTGAATACTTTTTGGTGTCTTCCAAATTAAATTTCCAGAGAACACAGAATGATGTCCATTTGCCATTCGGAATGATGGCTGTAATGATTTAATGAACCGTTCCTTGCGTCACGTACTCGCCTCTGACTTTCCTCCTACATTTTTGCAACAGGGAAAATCTAATAACAACTTGGTGAAAACTCCTATTGATTTCCATCTGGGCAGTACCAAGTTCCCCCTGGGCCTCCACCCTGCACTAAATAATTAATGTGCGGATCGGGGCTTCATGATAATTTCGTTAATGTGCGGATTTAGAGGGAATCGTCCGTGCGACATTAGCCAAATCGTAATTGCAAAGGGGATTGACACAAAATTATGCTCTATTTATTAATTTTGTCGGTTCGACAAAAGACCACAATTCGATAATTTAACCAATTAAGGAAATGGCTAGATTGGACAGGCAATTCTAATAGGGGATGATTTTATTATACNGTAGATTGAACTGGCAATTCTAATAGGGGATGATTTTATTATACATATATTTAAATGGAGATCCAATTATTTATTGACGCTTTAGTTTGAATAACATATTCAATTTATATATTTTATTATTGATGTATTCTTCCATTATATATTAATTTGAGTTTTTATGGAATTCAAAATTATTTTCTGGTATTTAAAGATTTTTTTAAATCTAAATTCAACAAACTTTCATTTGCTTTTCATAACAGTAAAAAATTTGTTTTCTTTTTGAAGAAAAAAAGGCTCTTAAAATACTTTGATTCATTGATATCTCTGGAACCTGATGATAGGTTTCGCGATATTGTAAAAAACGGGTAAACGCATTTGTTCATTGTCAGCGTCATATGCGCACCTCCTCCACTCTTGAGTATTTCATACAAAATCGAATGATGGGTTAGTTAAACATTCCAATATATTTGACGGAAACTGAAAAAAATGAGTGGGTATGTCACAGTAGGTCGGCAGTAGCTTTCTATGAAAGTAAAAAAAAACTAATTAAAAAAAATTAGAACACAGTGCAAAAATTTAAGAATTCCGATAAAGTAATGATGACTTATTCGAAGCTATTTCTATACCAATCCTTCCACTAATTTTTAATAGCAGTTTTAGAATCTTTTTTTTATTTATACATTTTTGTTACAATTAATATTACGTTACGACACTGAAATTTGTTCTGTCGAAGTCGTTTTTAAAGAATTTTAAAAGTTATAATGTTTTTTTATATTTTTTTCAAAGTGTGATCTCCGTAAACAAAAATCATCAATTTGAATAAAAATTATTATGAACCTGGAGGTTTTAATCTTTTATATTAACAAACAATGACGAACATCGAAACGAAAGGAAGAAAAGATTTTTTTTTATAAATCCGTCTTTCTCAGATTACAGTTAAGGATTATTATATTAAAAAAATCTTTTGCAACACCACATTTTGTTATGAAATAGAAACATAAACATCATTAAAAATAATTATCCAAATATTAGAATTTGTACTGGAGAAATTCAAAGCGATTACCAGTAAAGTTTCTCTAAATTCAGTGACAGTGCAATGAAATTAAAGTTAAACGAAATTGCGAAACAGTTAAACTGGCATATTTGAATTTATTTCTAATTTAATAATGTTCTTTAATTTTCCCATACTAGGATATAGTTATAGGTATAGGTTGTTGTACTGAGAGAATCATAGTTAATTATTGGAGAAGAATCAAATCAATACTTTCTAGAATAAAAACAGATAATGAAACTAATTAAAATTTTAGGAAATAAATTTANCTAATTTAATAATGTTCTTTAATTTTCCCATACTAGGATATAGTTATAGGTATAGGTTGTTGTAC
>JXOV01022946.1:0-12228 GCA_001014945.1 Clogmia albipunctata
AAAAAAAATTAAAATATTCAACATTTCGTACAAGTAATATAACTGATACAATAATAGTATTATTAATAAAAAAAAATTGATCATTCCATTTAAAATCAAATCAATAGATTTTCTGGGTCGATCTTTTTCATCATTCACACTCATTTGACTCTGATCTCTGTTCAAATTTCATATACACTTTCTCTTTCTTCTTTCAGATTTCAATTTCGATTTATAAAAGCAGGTTTCTTTTCAATATTTTGAATATTGTTGTGTGTTCAAAACAAAACCAGATTACTAAATAGAAGAAAAAGTGATCCTCTCATTTTACAATCCATAAACGGTGTATGTGTATTGATTTGTAACTAAATATATATATAAATAAATATAATTGCTAATTAAAAACGAAAAAAAACATTGCCACGAATCAAATCCAATAAATTTGTGAACTATATTGAATTTTTGCCTTGTTTGGTCCTTGTTTTAGTGTATGTGCTTCTTCTTTTTGTTAATTAATAAAAAAAACAAATCTAATTGTTTTCGTTTGTCTCTCTGCTTCATTTTATAATTATTCTTTAAAATAGAATAAAATCACAAATTCAATAAAAATTAAAATCCATAAAAACATGAAACATAAACTAAATTAAACCTTTTATTTAATAGGAATATATAATATAATAATAATATATAAGAAACATTTTTACAATATAATAATGAACTAGGATTGTTATTATTTTTTTAAAAAAATAATTGCCAATAATAAATAAAACATAATTAGATAATTAAATCAGTTCTTGTGGGTGTACGTAATTTATTCTAAATTAAATACATATTTGATATGAAAAAAAAATAAACGCTAACTATATTCACGACGTGTATGTGTGTCCATAAAAGTAAGAAATTACTAATTCACACTCCTTATATTCTCATTAGTTTCCCAAATCGAATCGAGAGGGCGTTTTACTGTACTTTAACTGTTCTTTAACTGTTCTTTTGAAGAACGATCCTTCCTTTTCTCAAATTTACACTTTATCGTTTGATTGGATTTGAATATATTTTTAGAAGGAAATGGAAGGAAACTATCAGTTTTTCTTTTTTATAATAATCAAATCACAAGTAAATCTATCAATCTAAGCATATGAAAGAATTGAAATATTTCTGCAAACTGTTCCACTAATTGGCAATTAGCCAAATTGAATAGATAGTTACTATGAAAAGGGCTTATCATTTGGAAACAAATAAGTAATTGGATGTGATATTTCACTCTGTTTTTATAAGAAGAAATTGTATGGACTGTCTCAAAAACTCTTCATTACTTGTAGTGTCTTCCTCCTGATTGACCAATCTACCTACACTAAGCCTACCAATAACATACACCTAATTATTGAAACGGTAATTGATTGATTATAGTTCTCATGTACACTAGGCTCAATCCACTCAGACAGTCAGACAAACAAACGTACCTAGGCTATAACCCTTCTCTATTCAGTGTAATAATAGTTTTTCATAGGTATATATTCTTCAGTACAGTTTTCCAAAGTCATCAAAAACAAACACTCATGCTCTCTCTCATTTACACTATATATATTATCTAACAGGAAAAAGTTCTACAGCTTTTGTTTCCAGTTGGCCGATTACCTTAAATAAATCACAGAGAGTCCTGGACTCTATAGACCTGTGATCGCTTTTTCTTACTTTTTTAGTTTCCTCCCTCTTTCTCTTTCTCTCTTTTTTTCACACTAATGCAACTCTTTTTTGTCTATTATACAAGTACGGAAAAATTGGCTTAAATTTCTGTCTAAAATCTTTGATTTTGTTCATTTCTACACATCACCCCCTCGATTGGAACAAGGCTGAATGCAATTTTCCATTTTTACAATATTAGATGCAAAAAACAGCTAGTCATCCCCATTATTGTTCATTTTTACAATTTTTTTGTTTTTTCCTTTTTTCTCTGTATAAAATTAAAATCATATTTTTGGTATTCCAATTAGAGATGATGCTATTTCTTGTTCTCTCTCTCTATCTTCAATCTTATACTTATGACACACCCCTGTGATCATCTATCTCTCGCGCTGTCTCTCTAAAATATTATCTGCAGTAATTCAATATACATAGTAGCCAATATGGGTNTCTCGCGCTGTCTCTCTAAAATATTATCTGCTGTAATTCAATATACATAGTAGCCAATATGGGTTTCTTTTTACAGTTTGTTTTTTTTTTTGTAATAAAAGTAGAAACAGTGTATAAACAAGTATTGGTAATGATGTCTGGGGACGAGACCTCCACAAAATAAACTGGGCTTAGAACAGACCCCACTCTATCTATTATAGAAATGCAAATAACTATGCAAATTCTTCCCGGCCTAGCGGCGAGAGCACTGAGCATTAGTACCTTTGTTTTGCTGTAACTTGACTTTTGTTTTTTTTCTCATTTACTGTAACTCTCTTTGTTTCAATTATTTTATCAATGGACTCTATCTGTTTAAAGTAGTAGTATTGTGTGTGTATGTTGGTTAGCAGCAAAACAAACGAAACAACTAATATTATAAGTAATAATTATAAAGGAAGAGATCTTTCATCATACTACGTAATTGTTTCTCCTACTACTCCTTCTTATCTCAATCTTTGTAATAATAACACAATTTATTATTAACACCTTACCAACTAAATTCAATATGTCCGTTTTTGTTTGTTTAAATTTAAAGGAAAATTGGTTGAATCAGCTCAGAGCCACTCTCTTTCTCTTCTAACTTTAACTCTCCACTTTTCACTTTTTTCTGATTGGTTTTCACTTACGCTTCGAGCATCACCTTTGGTGCGGGAGCCGGGGGCTGGCTGGTCTGAGGTGGGGAGCCCGAGGGCGACGCCGGGGCCACGACACTGGTCATGGTCGTGTTGCGCGCGGTGATTGTGANGCACTTTTCACTTTTTCTGATTGGTTTTCACTTACGCTTCGAGCATCACCTTTGGTGCGGGAGCCGGGGGCTGGCTGGTCTGAGGTGGGGAGCCCGAGGGCGACGCCGGGGCCACGACACTGGTCATGGTCGTGTTGCGCGCGGTGATTGTGATTGCGGGGATCGGCGACGGGGAGGGTGACTTCTTGGAGAGGTTCAACGGTTGCTGGGCGTCGGCAATGTCCACCTGGAGCTCGACGAGCCGTGGGGAGGCTGTCGATGAGAGGCTGGACGTGGATGAGCTCGGAGAAGGGCCCGGGGGAGATGTCGAGGAGGACGTCGAGTGCGGCGACTGGAAATAGCGGTGGTGGTGCGCCATCAGCTGGCCGTTCTCCATCGGGGGCGACGGAATGTGTCGCTGCTGTCCGCCGGTCGTCGTCGTCGTGATCACGCTCGCCGAGTTGGAGTTTGAATTGGAGTTGTTCCATCGCGACGGCGAGGAGGAGGAGTAGGGACACGATTGCACGACTGAGGTGGGCGCTGCTGCTCCTCCCGCTGCACAAGAGAGGAGGCCAGACGCCGTGGAAGAGGGAGAGGCGACGGCGGGCGACCTGCGCTGGCTGAAGCTGTCTGCCGCCGACTCCCGCTTGATGTAGTTCTGGATGATGTCGCTGCGCTTCATCTGCTCGGGAGTCATGCGGGGCTCCTCCATCAGCGATTTGGCCAAGACGGAATGGGTGCTGGATAGAGAGGACTGGTGGTGATGGTAATGTTGGGGCTGGGCGTTGGTCTGCGGACGCGTTAAATGCATATGGAGTTGAGATTGAGTCTGCTGCTGTTGTGGTAACTGCGCTTTGCATCCATTGGTTTGCACGATAATACTAGACGACTGCGGGACAGCGGCCATACTTGACTGACTGACTCTCGACGATGGTTCCGCCTCACTCATTTCATTGGAATTGGGGACTGTTGTTGACGTGGTGGTACTTGTGGAGGACTCCTTTTGGGATGAGATCGAAGAGGAGCGCATTGCACGGAACTTTTTGTGAGGCTTGTACGCCTCGTCCATCAGGGAGTTGGTGTCGTAGAGCGGGGGCGCCTGCAAGACTCGCTTCAGCACGGGCATGTCCTCAACGATAAACTTTTTACTCGACGTCGTCGTCTCGTGGTGGTGGTCCTCGACCGTCGATCTGGGACTGCTGCAACTGCTCGAGCCACTGCTACAACTGCTGCTACTGCAGTTAGTCAGCGAGATCGCCTTGTGGTCTTGCTTCTCATTACCTGACTCGATGCCAGAGTCGGTGGGGCTGTCCAGCTTCCTGTAGCGGATCTGGGCTCCGTTCTGCGCCCCCGCCGACGCGGAAATAGCACTGTGGTGGTGGGCTTGAGTATTTGATGGCATCTGTCTGACCACTGGCGTTATCGTGAGACCGTTTTGCGTGAGGTGGGCCGCAGCTGCCGGCCCCACCAAATCCTCCTCCACGGACGATCCCGAGTTGGCACGGTTCCTAAGCATGGCTGTCGATGTGATTGGACACGAGGTGGGTGATGACGTCACTAGGTTGTTGCTGCTGCTGCTGCTGCTATTGATGGAGGCGCCGGAGAGGGTGGCGGCGAGGAGGGGAGTAGCGGAGGCTGTACTACTCAGGTGGTGGTGGTGATGCTGATGGTGGTGATAGTCGTTTGAGCTGACGGTGTCTCGGGACTCGGTGCTCGACACCGATCCCATGGGACTTTTGGCCACGTCCTCCATACTGCTGTTATCACATCCCCAGGAGCTGGATCCGGGGCTCTTGCTCGACGCATCGTCGTCTAGCCACATCTGTTGGCGGAGCAGCTCCTTGTGTTCGGTGCGGAAAACGACCAGCTTCTCTGTGTGGAGCGTGCTGAGAGTGCGCAGATCAGGCATCGTCCTCAGCAGCTCGTTCATGAACTCTGGCTGGTCGGGCCTGTTCTGCATAATCACTGACTGTAGGCATCCCTTCAGCTTTGTGTACATCTTCTCTATCAGCTCGACATTCCTCAATCCAGGCCTGTCGGGCGTTATCAGCACAATTGCACAAAAGAGTCCAATCTCGGCGTCGGTCAAGTTCATCGAGTTCATTCGCTCGGCAAAGTTGAACGTACTGTCCACCAGAAAGCGGGCGTTGGCCCCATTCTGGATGGCGTCGCGACGCATCACCTGTCCGTTCAGGCAGATGATGCTGTTGATCGAGGTGTCGAACATGCAGATCAGGCGGACGAAGAGGGCGTCAAAGAGACCCGCTTTTAGCAGGGTGAACTTGTCGTCCTGGGTGAGCAGTTGGAAGCCGGGAATCATGCCCGCAAAGTCAATCACGCCGCGGATCACATGGGCGAACCGTTGCGAGAACTCCTGCTCCGACTGCAGCTCTGGTGCCGGATTCAGGGGACATGCCTGCAATATAGCGAATAGAAAAAACACAGTCAGTTTGTGATTAGCCGTTCGTTCTGCCGTTGACCTTGACTGTGAAACGGCGAATTTGCACAGTCGCACGAAATGAGCCAGCGAAATAATACCGAGAGAGAGAGATGGAGAGAGAGAAAAATGAGCAAGCAGCCAGTAAACAATAACTATTTTGCACAACAGTTGCACGTGTAGAACGTTTACCGCTACACGAGCGCGCTAAATACTGAAATCGTACCATATAATCATCATAGCGAGGCTATTTACACTACTCGGGAATCTTTGCAATTCTCACGATCTCTGTGACGTCAATCGTATGGATGGAGAATTACTGCTACTACATTAGGAAGGCAATTAATCGCTGGTGGCTAATTTGCCGGCGGTCGGTCCTTTGCCATTATTTCTGCGTGCGTACCGTTTTTTGGCGAACAGAACCATCGCCGCTACTGTATATCGCTCGGTCAGTAGCAGAGAATCGTAAACCGAAAGCGTCGTCATCGCACGCCGCCGTCATATCGATGAACGGAGGAGGAGGAGAGGAGAAGAGCACGAAGAAAACGAAGAAGCAACGTCAAGGTCGTCGAACTGGGGGGTTCAAGGTTCCCGCTTAATTGGCGTTGTGCTCACTGTGTGTTTGGCAGTAGTCGTTGTCGTCGTCGTGTAATAATTTTTGATGACAGGGCGATAGAAAGACCTATTTTTAAACCGTATTATACTGGATTGGTCGGGCCAAATTGCCCAAACTCACGACTAATATAGAGGGGGATTTAATGAGCAGGCAGGAGAGTGGAGACCAGTTACGTCAAATAGAGCGGTTTTCTATCACCAGGCAGGCGATTGTAACAACGTCAGAAGGAGAGTCGACTCGAGACCGAGCAACAGGAATTAATTAGATCCTCTTCCTATATATAAGCACACAACAGCGGAAAATAAACAAATTCGCCCATAAATGTGTGTGAGTCATTTTGTGTGCGCAATTACGGCCAAATTGCGAACAATTCTTTGGCAAATAATAGCAGCGACACACCACCACCACCGATTCAGACTAGATGACATTGAACATTATTTCAATTAGTGACGTAACTGTCGAAAAATAGACCTACTTCAAACATACAACAAAACACCACACCACTACCGACCTGTTTTCTAAACGAGGAAACTTTAATGACCACCTCGTCTACATAGTATATATTTTGTTTTATTACAAGACCCTGTGAGACTGTGTGTAAAATTCCCGCTATGATGAACTTGAAAACCATTTTATGGCGAATAATATAATCGCGCTTGATAATAAAGTGAACGAACGAGCGCAGAGGCAGGAAGAGATTTCGGTGACGACCTCTGTTGTACTTGATATTTGCATAGATTGGCGACACTCAAATGATGATATTATATAGAAAGGAAAATAAAAGTATTTCGCTCTCTCTTTGCTGATTGGATGATTAGGTTCTTTGGTCAATTATAGAATGATGTGTGATCAGAGAGACTCAAGGCTAACTCTACTGACGCCTGTCCCAATTGACATTAGCCAAAAATTGAAAGGTGGAAATCAAGAATCGATAGCAATAGTGACTAGAAAAGTCCTTGTCCGCTGTAACCACCTCTCAACAGTTCCGCATTGTCCACCTTTACTAAAATTGCAATTGGCAAACGTTTTAATCAGCACCTTTGACTTCTTGTTGCATTCAAGAAAAAAATCGCAACAATAATTCGCATAAAACCGTTACTTCTCATACTCTCAGTCTGATGAAGTGAACTTCAAAACGGTAATCAAGTAACAATAAAAAACGATGGCGAAGAATGAACGTTCTGAAATTCATGGTCATCAACGGGCAGCCGCAAAAGTGTACATTCATTTTTAACGGTCTAATTCGTCGGTTGTATTATAGGAAGTCGAGCCACTGGCTCTACGATGATGATGAACTGAGAAGACTCAAGGACGAGGGGTCACCAATCGTGGGGGAAATATGAGTAGCTTATTTCCACAAATATAGAATGGAATTAGTCAAACCAATCCATATGAATAACAAGAATTGTGTAGGCGGGCTAATTTCTGAATATGAATCATCTTTTATAGTCTTCTTCTTTTGCGACTAGTATCCCATCATTCCAAAACGTAATCCATAATCCACACAATTCATGCGAGGTGACGATAATATTGATAGAGAGCATCAGAATGGTGACCCTGAATTTTCGCCACCAACTTCCGCGTTTAGCCTATAGAGCCAGGTTCTGATCTGCCTCTCTGATGATTGGTGTGGTGTGGTACAACTCTATAGCGACAACCACACCATCAAACCCGAACGCCACTCAATTTTAACCCTGAAAATCAAGCTCTTCCTATCGCTGCCCGTCGTCGTCGTCTGGTTCAGCTTAGTATTTAAACTTTTGGCCAATGTCACTGAACAACTCTATAATCGATGACAATAAACTTTTCAAACAATCATCACACAGATACACACACAGGCACTCTAGCCAAGTGTACATATGCCAGAAGCGGGAAATGATTTGAACCGACCATATGGATGTATTTGTGGCGACCTTGTCGCTATTTTCAACCTTGATGCTGATGATAGAGGAATATTTGTAATAAACATTTGCAGAACAGAGTGTGATACAAAAGGCGGATATTTCACCAATTATTGGAATTGGAAACGTGGTCCAAAGACCGTTTTCAAAGTTCTCTATCTATGATGTATGATGAGGGACGTGAGCCTAAAATATCACGTCTATGGTTAATCAGAACCGTGAATTTTTGTTGCAATCGCGAAATTCTGTCTGAAACTGATGATGGGGAGAGATAGGGAGTGAGAGAGAAAAGCTGTTATCACGCCAACAGTTCATTTTCAGGGTTAAAGTCGCGGAATCACACACCACCGATACTCTATACTATTCTCAAATCAAACGGCACATGCTCACGTTTTTCAGCGCGCCCAACACACAACCAAATCTAATTATACTTGGCAACGATTAATTTCTGCGAAAAATTAATTCCGCATTTTCCGCGCGCAACAAACACCTTTATTTCATTTGGTTATGATCTCAGGAAAACCAACTGGAAAAACAGCTCAACCGGAGGGGGTCCTTGAAGTCGACCGCGCCGCGAACCAATGGATGATCTTTCGAATTTTTTTCGTCGTTGTTGTGTTTGAAGCCGCCCCATTCTAAATGAATTTGATCGTCTCTTAAGGTGAATTTATCGCAATTCTAACCTTGAGCGCGTCTTTGCCGCGATTCATGTGATTCTATTTGGATTGAGTAGGTGTTTTGCTTACAGACTGGCTAGCCTCTTCTTTTCTCTTTCTCTATTTTTTCCCCTCTTTATTTATTTCTCGATATTACTTAACACGACTTTTGTGAAAACAATCTTCCGGAAATCTTCGAAAGGTTCTAAAAGGAGCGGAAAATGGACTTACCAGAGTCGGCATTGAATACGAAGGACATTCTCGGGCGCGCTGCCGCATCTGTGTCACCTTGTCTTTGGTGAATTCGCACGTTTCCATGTGAGCGCGCAAAACTGCGGCCAATAGACGGGGCTGGTCGTCCAGCTCGGTGGCGAGGGCGCGCTGTTGGCCCCTGTTTTGGGTGCTCTGTTGCATCGCGGCCAGGATGCGCGCCTTTTCCCTCTTTGGCACTCGGCCAAATCTTACAGCTGTAATGAAAAAACAGAAGAGATAATTAAAATTCCGGTCAACGATCATGAAACAGAGTTTAATGTCCGCAACAAGAAATATGATATACAACAAAAAACAGTCATGACCTCAATTGCCTCTAAAGACAGACCCTCCAACAACTAGCCACCTGCTTTGTGATCGCTAAGACCACAAAAAAAAACCAGAAAATTAAGGGCGTCATCGCATTAACGATCGNGATGCGCGCCTTTTCCCTCTTTGGCACTCGGCCAAATCTTACAGCTGTAATGAAAAAACAGAAGAGATAATTAAAATTCCGGTCAACGATCATGAAACAGAGTTTAATGTCCGCAACAAGAAATATGATATACAACAAAAAACAGTCATGACCTCAATTGCCTCTAAAGACAGACCCTCCAACAACTAGCCACCTGCTTTGTGATCGCTCAGACCACAAAAAAACGGAAAATTAAGGGCGTCATCGCATTAACGATCGCGCGCGATTTAAACAAATTTTGGAGATCAGATCATTACTGAAAATTCTCCTAAGCACATCTGCGCGAAAGAAGAAATTGACGGAAATGAGCAAGGTGACCTTTTCACCGCATTTATGTGGGCAGCAGAAGTAGTAACAGCAGCTAAAGAAGAAAGAACTTTCACTCGGTCACCGATCACGATTCGTATGTTCGCAAAATGTCATTCCAAGTGGATCAAAGTTGATAAATTTCCCCGCTCGCGTCGTCGTCGTCGGCTCGATTTTCACCAGCTCAACTCCTCCACATTTAGAGTAGAGTACTCTCTCGTTATTGTTGTTGTTACTTTTATTTCATTATTATTATAAACAGCATTATCACTTTTCACCCCAATTCGCGGGCCTAACACACTCATCATCAGTGCAGCTTTTCTCTTTCTCTTTTCTCTTTCGCGGGCCAAGCGCGCGATCGCGACAACAACGGTGTTGTGCTATGTGGTTGTTGTTTTTGCTTCTTTTACGCGCGGCGGTCGATATGCAAAAAGAGAAAGTTGTGTGTTGTGTTCCACCAATTTCTCATTAAACTAATTTCGTTTTTATTTTTGAATAATAATAATAATTGTGGCAGAGTAACACAAATCTCATTAAACGACAGAGTACTTGAATGGCTATCTTTTAAGGGAAATTCGTTGAATTGGAAATGGGTAAATTAGTTGAAAATATAGTGGGCGGGTATCGATTAAAATGAGGTAAAGGAAAACCCTTACAACAAGTCGCGATCACTTCCTCTTTCACTCACGTGTTCTCTCGATCCCAATTACACAAGGCCCTCTGACACTCGTTATGCTCTATTTAATGCACTGAATGAATAGTGGGTAATTGTGTTCGGTGGTCGACCTATTAAAAGTGTAAATAAATAAAAATAAAAACTAAAAACGAATGACCACAAAAGTTGAACGGCAGTTACATTTCGGAAGCGATCGCTTTTTATTACCATTATTTTTTTATTTTGAGGTTAGGATCACCCCAGTGCCATTTCCTGTATCGAGCGAGCGATCGACTTTTCCGCATCCACAATTCAAGACCTTTATGAAGTCAACCTTAGCCAAAGCGAGTAAAAGTAAACCATGATCGTCATCATCATCGACAATATCGAAAAAGTGTGTTACTTTCACGTTGCGCTGCTTCTTGTTCGCGCGGCGCGGCGTCTGAAGAAAAGTGGTCTTCTCTTTCTATACTACACCACGATATAATTGAGTCGAGTCAAGTGAAGGTGAGAGTAGATCGCGCGGTTTTTATTCAAATAATTATATATCCAGAGCTGGATATGTATATATTGTTTATTTAAATGAATTCACAAAATCTGGTTCATAGTTCGCGATGACTTTTTCTCTTTTTTTCCAGTTGTTTGCTTTTTAAATTTAATTCGCGGGGAAATTAAAGAAATGGGTGAACGAAAAAGAAAGACACTCTGTTGTGTGTTGTGTCTCCTCAAGAAAGTGTTGAATTTTACTTTTTAATTGCACAACTACGGCCCGACAGAAATTCACTTGGAAAACGGAGAGGGTCACTTTTTAGGTCACTCCATAAAACGGTAACGACACATTTTATTTGCAAACAGCTCGAAAAAACGCCAAACATATGTGCGTGTGTGCCTGTTCAAGACCACAGCAGACAGTAGTAAGCACAGACGAACCGAGGAGACCAGACCTTAGACACATAGTGTTTAGTTATTTTTTGCTGGAAGGTCGGCCACACTTTTAGGTCATTTATTGTTTTTTACGACCATTACTTTTCAACAAAAAAAACATAATAACGATGGTATTTTGTTTAGTTAAAAATAGACCTACGTGCATTGTGATAGGAGACATTTCCTTTGAGAATGCCCTTTAATATTGGCAGTTCTTCTCCCATAGTTTGACACTAATCCACAATTTCACCTTTTATCTTATTTGTAATAAAAATTTATTTTGTACAAATTTCCTCTCTTTTCAATTACTACTCTTCAAAAGAGCCACAATCACACTTCTAATAAAAAACTGATTTCTATTCAGGAACATTGATAATCACAACAATATTTGCAACTTTTGCAACAACTTGTACAATTTGTAAGAATCAACTGATTAACCACTTTTAAAAACATTCTTCAAATTAATTGATTCTTATATTCTTCTCACCAGAAAACACTTAATCTTTTAAGATTATTTCTAAAATATGGCAAATTTCACTTGTTTCATTAATAAATTCACCAATCCACAATCAATCACATTAATCCAGAAGGGGGTGCGTGAAGCTTCTAATATAATCCAAAGCAGCAGGGGCCTGATGATGATAGTATTGTCACTTTGCCACGAGATCCGTCAATTTCCGATTTATTTAATCCTCAATCGACAAATTAAAATCTACTTCCAAACAGTTTCAACACTCTTTCGGATATTATTTAACGGCACCAAATTTTATGTCTCGTCGACCGAACAGCAGTGGAACATGCAAAGCTCGCGGCGGTTAAAATTTGAATGTTCCATTCGCGCTTTTTCGTTTTCCGAGAGTAGCTTTTCGAGAGAGAACTCATTTGTTTCTCTTTCACTCTCTGAGAGCGTTTATAGATAATTTTTCTAATTTGATATATCTATTATATTTTATATTGGCAAACATTAAATCTCCGTCACTACTATTTGTCTCTATTTTTATAAAATATGTTCTAGCCAAACAGTATTTTTTTTATTTTTTAATAAAATTCCGAGGGTGAAAAAGTAATTATTACATTACTTGTCATTAAATAGTAAAAAATGACATTTTTCTAATTAATAAAATAGTAAAAATA
>JXOV01022969.1:0-19300 GCA_001014945.1 Clogmia albipunctata
ACTCCTCTTCTAAGATGATGTTGAGGTACTCCATAACCTCCCAGTCCGTCTGTGAAGAGGATTATTTACGACAGCTTTTTCGTTGGATAGTAGGGTTTTTAGCATCGTTGACGTTGTTATGGAATAGTTCTCGGATTTTTTTGAATTTTGATGGGTTTTTGATTACAGTTCCTTGAGCTCGAGTAATAATAAGTTCTTCTGGAGAATTGTTGTTTATTGGCTGGCGATCAGGCTGTTTGGACTGGTATTTCACGTTGTTGTAGATCGTCTTACACTCTTGACTGGTCTTTGTTCCAAATTGCCTGGAAAATACTATCGTTATCTGTTCCCATCCACCACGAGGAATACGACCATTGTGGTTATTTTCTACCACTTCCATCAGTCTTCTCATCCAAGCGTTTTGGTCCGTCACTGTTAAAAATTGTTCTAGTTCTAGTCTTAAATGTTACCAGGCTTGTGTAGCATCTATCTCTTGTCGTCGAGGATTCCTCTTGTTGGTCATTTTGACTTGTTACTTCCTTGTCATCTGGATTTGTTACTACATAAGCCATTTCCGGGTTTGTTCGCGGCATCCTGTTTTCTATTATTGCTTTGTCCATTCTTCAGGTACCGGAAGAAAATTTATGTAGTTTGAATACGATTTTCGTAATAAATTTTGAAAATTTTCACGAGAGCTCGCGTCAAACACAACCACCACGGTCGGCTACTTCGATATAGTCTTTTATGAAATATGATTGAAAACGAAAACATTTTATTATCATATACAACGCTAATTAATAATAAGGTTGTATGGATCTGTGGTGGTATTAGTAATGAAACGTCATCAGCCGGATACCATTCAATATTTTGATTTTGTATGCAAAAAAATTAGCGATAATATTGTATCAAAAGACTTTTAAAGTGATTAAATACGTGTAATAAATACTTCACACAATAATTTTAGGGTTTAATAAGCTGAATATTAGTTATCTTGTACCGAATTGCGAAAAAAATAACAAAAAATCTCTCACTCAATTCAGTCAAAAAGTATTGAAATTTTTAAAAAAATAGTGTTTAATTCGGTTTAAGATAGATAACAATCTACATCGGTCTAATCTTCATTTTAACAATAAAAAAAAATTATGGCGTCACGTAAAATCCGGACTATTTAAAGAAGGTTGAGCGGCTTTGATCAAATAGACTTTTTTTTATCTTATAGACTACAATATTTCTTATATTAAATAATTTTTTTTGATTATTTGTTCAACATTGTTTACATTCAATAAAAATTGTATGAATTATTAATCTCTTTAGACTAATATTAACGGTCTGCCAAATGATTGTCGATTCTGTAATGGAGTATCAAGTAAAACACAACAAATATCTTATTTATCAGTGCTGGTCAACAATAAAAAAAGCTAGTTTTGAGAACATGCCATTGTCTTGGTTTTTTATTTGGTATTTTCTGTTTAAATAAAATATTACATAACATTTTATCCTTTGATAAAAATGTATTTTTACTCCTGAAAAGCTGTATTGATTTTTGTTTTATATTTAGTGCTTAATTGTAATTTAATCCAAAATAGTTTTTTTAATCAATAAAAAAATTAGGGGTTACTCACATTTAACATTTAGGGGTATAAAAAGTAAAGATTGACCTTAGGGAAGATATTCCCCATAACAAAAATTTTGTAATTGTATGCAAATATATTTGTTTATCTTTAAATCCTACATACTTTTTACAAATAAATTTCATCGAATTATGGGTTAAAGCCCTTTTGATAACCGAAAATTGGAGGAAGTGAAGTTTGCAAAGAAAACATCCATAACAATAATATTTTACAAGTGGAAATAAATTTGAAAACTTGGCATGAATTTCAATTTCCTGTGAATTATCCAGGTAAAACGCTTCCTGTCGCACGCCCAAATTCACATGACGAGTTTGGTGTGCAAAAAAATTATACTCCAATGGCAAATTTATTATTTACGCCTGGCAAAAGCTCTTTTTTGCCATGCATTTATCCAAATGAATTAAATAATTTGGCACAAACAACAAAGAATCAACTTACAATTACATTTCATGCAATTCAGCATATATTTGCAAAATAAGGACGAGTGCCTTACTCTGTGTGTGTGTCCTTTCTCTTTACCAGGACAAATGGTCCTGACGCTTTCATTGTTTACCTTTTAACAGCAGTTGTGGAATTTCCCTGGGATAATTTTGAGAAACAGTGAGGTGATTAAATTATTGGACACTAATTGAGAGGAAGTTGAATTAATTAAACATCATTTTAGGAAAATATCAAAATGTGAAATCTCCTTTACATATTCTGTTTTAACCAATGAAAATTTACCGGTTATAAAATTTGACAAATCAAAAACTGTATTTCAAATAATTAAAATAATGGAATGCATTCAACTTCGAAATTACGAGAACATCTATTATAATATTATACTATTTTTATATAATATATTGTTATAAGATATGCGCTCTATGGCTTCTGTGGTTGGTAGGGCGCTTGACTTATTCAAAGGTAGTCCCAGGTTCGTATCACGGTCATTGTTAAAAGGCTACGATTTTTTGTATAACCTGCTTTAATTTTTTTCCTACTTTTTAAGACATTATATGTATATTCAAATTTCCTATCAAAATTCTTAATTTTCTATATCAATCTGTCCTCGAATGGCACACCATCTTATTGAAAAATAGCACACAAAACCATTTTTCGTTGTAAAAATTATATTGGAGAAATAAAACATCCTGTAATTAATATTTGTTTAAATATATTTACAAATCTAATATCCCCGGCCTCAACTGTCGAACAATTTGTAACGTCAATTCTATTCGTTCGATCCGAGACAGGTTTTCAAAGATTGGATGGGTCGCATAGAATCGAAGAAACAAACCGAATCTTTCTAATACTAGTAATCTGCTGCTACTCAATGAATGGATGCAGATGAAAGTGGTGAAAGGGACGGTTTTCTTCATAGTATGTTTGTTCTATTTCGCGGTCGCTCAAACTTGTCAAAATTGGCTTTATTTAGAATCATTTGTTTAAGGTGCTAATAATATCATAACAAATTATGATTCATAAACATAATATTCAATTGTGAATGGTATAAAGGTTAGCAAGTGAATTGATAGGGCAATTGAGAAAGTTTTATAACGTAATTGATAACCAATTGGTTAGACCCAGGCTGGTAATATTTGTAGTGAAATGTTTGTTGTGTTGTGCCCGAAGAAAAACAACAAACCTTTTTATATAAGTTTTTATTCGTTTCAAAAATTTTTTATTTACTCGTAGTCAATATCTGCGAGAAATTTAAATGCATCAAATTTTTAAAACTTAAGAAATATGTATAAGATATAAAAAAGTTTTTTTTTTTCTTCTAAATTGTCGAATTCCTAATGCCTCCACTGTTCTTCGTAAAAATCTAGCCTGGACAAAGGAGTGGAGACCTTATCGGTGAAAAGACCTGTGTGTATTTTTGCCATTCGCTGTCGTCTCATTCCTATTAATTATTCATCTCGAAATTTATTCCGTTGCCGGTGAAATTACAAAAGAACCCCCTCAGTTCTCCAGACTTTAGCACAATCGCTCGCAAGTTTTCTGCATAGAAAGTGGGTCAAATTAAAACCCTTGCAGTTCCTCCAGCTGAAGCCTGAAAATCCAATTCTCGATACCTGCACCTGCAATTGATGCATTTACATATTTCTAATTAATATTTATTCCCCAGCAAATTCATTTATTCCGGATATTGGGATTAAACTCCAAACATGGTATCCGGTTCTAATTATTATACAAAACTTGGACGGCTCAGAGCTCAGAGAACATCCCCAGAATCGGCCAGCTCTAATGAATAAATTATCGTCCGCATATACACAATTTGAGTTAATTACTTTTGAATCAGTTCATCCGAATGGCAAATGAATAAATATTGGCCGGGCCCTGATAATGGCCATGTCAAATATTTGCCAAGAATTTTGCATACGTTGATGACGATCGGATGAATGGGAGCATTATTTAAATGACGATTTGAATATTAGGCTCTTAATTAATCACGGAATGTAATAACATGGATTGCTACTCGATTCTGGAATATATTGCCGGTTTTAATTGAAACCGTATGCAATATTCGCACTTGATTTAATTTGCCTAAACCACATCAATTCGGCAATTATTCAGCAAAAATTTAATAACAATAGTTGGAAATGGAAGTTTTCAAGCGAAATCAATTTTTGGTGAAACTTTAGAATATTCTAATAATATATTATTGGTTATTTCGAAAATAATCATATATATAATAAAATAAATGCAGTCGACTCTCGTTCATTCGAACCCCCAAGGTCTCCTTAAAATACTTCGAATTATCGAGAGTTCGAATGATCAAGTAGTTCCATTGCTGCTGCTCAGAACTTTTTTCTAAGAGAAAAGGAACCTGAAATGCTTCAATAACAAATCTGCTGTTTTAAATTCCAGTATTTTACTCTGATGAGTTCGAATTATCGCGTGGTTTTTTTTAAATAGCAAAGGTTTATTTAGTTCGAGCTATCGAAAGCTTAAAAATTAGTTCGAAATATCAATAGCTTTTATAGGGACCTGGAAAGAGGTTTATTATTAAATTATCTTAGGTTTGAATTATCGAGACTCAACTGTTAATGAAATATATTACATTTCAAATATTACGATGCATTTATTTAAAAATCAGACGATTCTATTGCCTTTAAATTCTTATAGTCTAGACTGATTGTTTACGCATCCAGCCAGTAATTCGAACACAAGTCTCCTCTGAGTGCAATCTGAGTATGTAACCACGGATAATATTTAAGTTATTCGTTCTCCAGTGGGGTGGTAGTTTAAAATCAGGGTGCAGAGTTGAAAAACAGATTTTACACCTGAACAGGACATAATTTTTCTCATAAAAAATAATAAATGTTTCCCACTAAATTCCAGTAAGTAGCTTTTGGTAGTCTTAACCTAAAAAACGTGTTTATAGACTTCGCGTTACTATTTGTTTTTTACATCTTTATTAAAATACTTTTAAACTTGATTGGAAAACTATTCGTTCATCAAAAACCCATAACAGTGCTTTTTGTTTAAGATTGTGTTAAAATTTTGGGATAATGTTGATAAACATAACTAAAAAAAGTCCTTAATACCCAATTTTTGCAAATTAATTTATTAATTCAAATTTATATTCGATTTCTGTTTGGTAATGCTGGTTTTCATTAATACTTAATATTTTTTTATAAAGGTTGGCCTTCATTTTTCAAATTAATAATTTAAAAAAAATCAAATCTATATTTATTGTCCACAATAAACATACTAGCGATCCAAATTTTTTTATGGTTCTTGAAGTCGAGGTGAGAGAAAGAAATATTAGAAGTATAACAATAATAAGTATTACATTTAAACCTCCAAATAAAAATTATAAAAAAAATACTAATTTCATTATAAATTGATCCTTTACCATACTAACTGTCTATCCCAAACAAACCCTAAACCCTTCGCTTATACTGTGTTTGACCTATACTGCCCTCGTGAGTGGTGCCGACTGGCGGGTCGTAGGCACATATAGCCTATCCACCTCCCTTCAAACAAAAGTAGATAGTGAAAACGCCTACGTGAGGAGGAGGCAGTGGGCGGCACCATCACTCCAAGGAATCACGGTGGTGCATATATGTATATGAGTGAGATCTTTAACTTTTAACTAGGCCATGGGTTGTTTGGTCCAGTTATACAATACAATACAAATCTATATTGAAAAAAAATTATGTTCTAATGAAAATAAGAAAAATAAAAGGCAATTAAAAAAATCAAATAAATAAAGTCCCAGAAGTGGATATGCTCTCCACTAAAGTTATATTTTTTACAGATCAATAAAATGAAAAAAAATTATAGAAATTAAAATTCACATTCAGTCTTCCTTGGCTAGACGCCGCTCCTTTCGCACCATATGTCAGCTGCTGTTTCTTGGGTAGAGTGTCTTAAGTGACTATGTTACCAGCATAGTGCACTGCAGAACCAGTAGACCATCTTACTCGGGCTGTTAACGCCACCGTTGACCCTACTCGTCGGGTTCTTCCGCTGCCATCATATACCAATGTACCCTGGATTACTGTACATTGGTTTCCTATTGTCTTTTGCTCTCCCACAAGACGTCTCACTGGGGTTGATACCCAATCTTCAGTCAAGTTGCTAGAATTTGTAGTGCCACCGTATACAGGGAGAGAATAGGAATTTGAGAAAAAGAGCTAGAGATAAGTAGTTTAATCTTATTAGCAACAAGTTGCTTCGCATCACTCCCCCTTTTGACACCGAATTACATTAATAAAATAAAAATTAACAGACACATACAGCCAGCCGATTATATAGTGTCTTTAATAAAGAATTCGAATATCATGTTCAACTACTCATTTTAAAATAAACTTTTATGAAGAGGGCATCCAATTTAAATATTTTTTATTTTAATAATTTAATGTTTCCAAAAAAAGCCATTCTTAATATAGATCGCTTAGATACTCAATTATACAAGCCAAAAAGAGCAATTAAAATATGTAAAAGCCTGCATACAACATCCTTGAGGAGAGATTCCTTCATCGTTGAGACGTCTCGTTTATTCTGGCAAAAATTACATGGGCTTAAGTCATGCATAATTTATGATTATGTGAAATCACTTTTACACCCTCAATTTATTTCTGGAGCAAAATCCTCCTAATACACAGATATTAACGTGCACAAAGTTAAAAGGCAAAAAGCTGCGTAATGAATTTTTTGCACTCGCGACTCCGCAATATGGTCGAGATTGGAGCGGGAGCAGAAAATATGGAAACAAAATCCGTAAGTGCGTTTAAAGAGCACTTTTTAATAATTTAAGATTAACAGCAGCGACTGCGAAGAATTAGACGGGGGTGGCCTAATAAAATTAGGGATGTAATTTTAAAGAATGGAGTCTTTAATGGGGTGGATTCTTACCTTGCATATGCCTTATGTTCTGAAATATTTATTCACGTTTATTGTTTTGAACTTTTTTCCTCTCTTTCCTTCTTTTTGGCCTTGTTCCTCTTATTTATTTATTTAATATTCGCTTCTGATTTCAATCAAAAGAAGGGAGTCGTTTTGGCGGTTGGGATTGGATGTTTTTGGGCCGGTAAAGAAAGAGAGCTCGGCAGACATGTGGCCTTGTATTACCGATTGTAACAATGTTACATCTGACACCATCTAGATTTTACAGTCGGCAAACAAAAGTCATGCAAATAACAATAAACTTTATGTTTTTATTTTGGGCCCAGATGGTTTTTATTTTCTTACTATTTATTTAATTTTCTCCCATTTTCTCGAGAGAAGAAAAAGAGAGAAAAGGCCCTCTTTAGTCTTAACCCAAACGGATTCCTAACCCTCAAATATTATTATTCTGCTTTGGAACAAGAATAATTTTTGGAAACAATTCAATCATACTTTTTAAAGCCATTTTACCTTTTCACGTTGCAATCATCAAAAATGCAATTTGATAGTTGACGTTTTTAGAATTATTAATTTTTCCATCTTAATTTTTAACATTGCAATAATAAAAATCTCCATTGAGATTTAAAACAGGACCATCTGCAAATCACAACTTAGAACATTGCAATTGAAGGCTGGTACGATCGACACTTTACCTGTTAAATTTTCCGCTCCGACCCATATTTTTCCTTCTTTTCTTTATATTAAATACATTTTACATTAATTGCGTAATGCGTACTTTACTTTCTTTTAAAATCTAGAAATTCACTCACGGAGTTTAAGCTTGGTTGTGCGTTATAATTGTTATTATAATCACATTAACAAATTCGAGAAAATTAATAAACTCACCTAGCACAATTTTAAGTTAAACCTTAATAAATTATATTTAAAAAAAATTTATAAATAGATGCTAGCGCTTATATGAACCGAAATCATCCCTAGGACTATATAACTTAACTCTGTAAGTTCAAGAAAAGTGCCTATTTTAGACCAATTAGACCATGGCGATATGGTAACGCATCCGGCTGCCTCTTCGGAGGCCATGGATTCTATCCCCAGGCGAGTAGGATTGACTCGGTATTTTTCCAACTGGTCTAGGATCTCTTAATTGACTTTCAATACACTGAAAACAAATAGTAACAAAACGCCTAAGCCCGTTGGTTGAGGTTAAGACTCCCCATGTTCCTTACAGGAATTGAAAGGGATATTTATTTAGGCCTGCTGGGTGTTCTATTAATAAACACGTATTTTAAAATTACTTAACAATAGTGATAAGGGTTTTATTAGGGGCGCCTACAGAGACAAGAAAAAAAGTGTGCCCGCGGATAAAATGGGGGAACAACGGGGATCAAGACGTGACTGAGCTGAGAGTCCATGATTGGAAAGCCGCTGCTCTAAAACGGGACTGTTGTAGGCGAACTATCAAAGGAGGCCAGGCCCGGTCTAAGTTGTAGAGCCATGATGATGAAGATGAATGGAAATCAGTGTATTTTTTCCTATTATAGTCGGGATTTTCATAATATCTATAAACAATTGATTCTTCTTACCTAGAAATGTTAAAGTTATGGAATTTTTAAACCACTTCCAACCAAGAATTGAATTTTTAATTTCATTCATTTGACTATTAGGAACAATAGATTAAAATTTATCAAACTGACTGTTAATACATATGAGGGTTAAGATTTAGCAAGACAGAAACAATGAAAACATAGACCACAATCTGGATACAAATAATAATAGTAGTGATGATAAAAGGAATCCATAAACAATGAGAGAAAACAGAGCAACAGACTTGACTATATACGTTTTTAATTAAACGAAATTATTTGGAAAGCAGTTATCGAAAATTGGCACAAACATAACAATTAACCGAGAAAACATCCTCTGCTGACTTGGGAGACTCGCCCTTAGACAAGAGACAAGGGTAGCAAATCGTTGAACGTAAAAGCACTTGCCAAAATCGACAAAATTTCAAGTGTTTGTCGGTTACAATTACATTTTACTACACTGTATCAAATTAGAAGTGCACACTGATAGAAACACAAAAGGGTTGGTCGATAAGTTATGTTATTTTAGGCCGCTTTGGAATGGGAAGTAATTAAATTATAAAATAAATTTAAGCATTTTATACGGTACCAAAATTCAGGTAGGATCTCCTTAAATTATTGAAACTTATGAATTCAATCAACATCTTTGGTAACTTTAGACCGTTTTCTCAAATGCACAAGTATTCAACAGACTAAACTTTCATTTTCTTTTTATTGAAATTATTTTGTAATACTAAAAATTCTTAAATTTTGCAATAATAGTTATTTATACAACTAGATGAAAAGATAAGGTGTTATTAAGCACTAGGGACCATTGAAAAAGGTCCATGTGTTAAATAATGCTCATCGACCTAGTTTTATATTAAAAAAATGTAAGCGTTTTCAAATAAATTAATACAAAAATTCAAAAAGAACCTTCGTTTTCGGAAAATCTAATTTATAATTTAGTTGTCACATTGTTTTTCTTTCTTTGTCTTATTCCATGTGAAAATGGGGAAAGCTATAAAGCTTTCCCTTATTTGCACATAGTAAATATCACATTGCACTTGAATAATTAGTTTTGTTGTGAAATCATGTACAAAATCAGTGAAACCATACACAACAAAACAGGCATCCATATGAATTTGTTGTTTTTTTTTCACGGAGGTCCGACGGACCACTTTAATACTAGTGGTTTAAAGAATTTTTCAAAGCACTTGTGCTATTAAATCGTCTTGAACAAAAAAATATTTAGTGTCATAATAGTTATTTATACAACTAGGTTGATAAGGTAAGTCATTATTAAACACAAGGGTTGTTTTAAACTACAAGCGCAGCGAGTGCTTTAAAGAAGGCCCGAGTGTTTAATAATGTTTATCGACGTTATTTTATACAAAATTTTATACATTTTTTAAAATAAATTTACACCAAAATTCAAAAAAACTAATCGTTATATTAAAAAGCTAATTAAGCGGCTCTAAATTTAAAATTGGAAATATTTTGCATCCCTCTATTGCTCATAGCCGCAATGCGTAGTTTAAAGTTTTTCGATAAGTGGCTTATTTGAAAAAAAAAAACTGTTAATACTGGCAAATCGCAATTAAGGCACGCCCTTTAAAACTGACGACCCTATAAATTTTATGGAATTCTTTCACGGAGATTACACTTTAATAATAAAAATGCACTAGTGTTTTAAAGAATTCTTTAAAGCACTTGTGCTATAAAAACGACTTTGACATAGCAAAATTGAGAGTCATAATATCAATTTTAAGCAACAAAAATCAATAGAATAAAATTTAAGCAACGACAATGCATAAAAATATATGAAATACTTATTACTTCTATAAAATAATATCAAACTTAAATTCTTTCTAAGAATTAAATTATAGTTTAAAAGAATTCTATAATTTAAATTACTCTGAATATCCATTGAAATCTGGATATTCTTATCTTTGAATCTTATCAAACAGCCCCTGATCAAACCTTTCTCAAACATAAACTTCTAATGAAATTACCGAAATGCTTCTTACCTCATTTCACACCGGATCAATTAATTCTTGTTTTCATTGAATTCTTATCATTATTTCCGCTGAAAGCAGCACAAACAACTTAAAGGATATGAAATGCTTTGGCTGCCATTTAAGGTGCAAAATAATTAATTAAATTATTATTTAGTCATTAACTTCGGGGAGGAGGGTGTTATTCGGAGAAATGGCGGAATTGTGGCCAAACCGTAAACTCTATTTTTAGAGGCGCGTCGGAGGAGCGATGGGACAGGATTATGGCTGTGGCAGGCGCCATAAAATCTCATCTCCTGGCAAACGGTATGAATGCAGACGCTCTCCGCCAGCCATTCAATATAATATTCCATTTTATTTTATGCCCAAAGACAAATAAAACGGGGATCTGCACACATGGCCAATACGCACGTTCGTGCCAATGGGATATATTAACGGCAAGTGTGTCTTTTATTAACCACAAACACACAGGATTACCAAAAATGGCTCCTCAAGATGTGCATAAGGATCCAGCCGAGTGTGTCCGTGTCCCCACCAGCCAACAACTGCTCATCTGCTGCTCTTAAATACCAATTTACTTTCATTTTAAACTATGCTCTTGATACTAAAAGAATGTATCTCATATTTTTGGAATGTATTAGAAAAACTGTTAAATTTCGTTTTTATATTTCATTAAAGATTAAAATAAACTTTTGAACATCCTGTTTAGGTTATAAACAACTTTTTCTTAAAAATGACATTTTAAACCGTTTTTATTTTCTTAAACCATAAGTTTTTTAAAAAATTGTTATAGTTTTTCCATTTGATACAGAACTTTTAGCTTTTAAGTTTTATGAATTGAAATTGGTAAAAAATAGAATAGTTTGAAAAGCGATACAAGTGATAAAATTGGTTTATATTTCTTGTAGAACACTATAATAGCTATTTATAAAACTAGGTCGATAAGATAAGGCATTAATTAACACTCGAGTATTTAAAAGTCAAAGCAGAGCGAGCGGTTGAAAAATGGCATGTATACAAAATTTAATGCATTTTGAAATAAATTAAAATTGTAAAAAGCAATTGAAAATTCAAATTTGAAATACAGTTTAGCCGAGACACACATTCGGTGTGATAAAGAAAGTGTTTTAACTTGTATCCATCTTTTGGACATAGTCGCAAGTAGTCGTAACTTATGAAGAGGCCCGATATTGGAGTTTCATTTTATAATACTATATTCGACGGATTTTACACCCGAGCAGGACATAAATATTTTGCACTTTCCTAAAAAATTCACCTAAAATAAACTTTAAAAATTTTGGCCTATATAACGATCTGTATATAAGCGAATTTTGACCGTTTTAAGGGCCTGGCAATGGATCTACAATTTAACAGTTTTTTTTTTAAATGGCACCGAAATTTTGACTATCAAAGAAATTCAATCGTAGATCTATTACTTCTTTTTTCGCTCTAGTGAAATAGATATTATATTATTATATTTTCACTCAGTGCGAAAAAGTGGAACATTACGAAACTGAATTGGATAATGAAAAGCTTATGTTTCAATACTAAAGTGCAAAAAGATCTTTGAAAGAATAAATTTTAATGTCAGTAATCAGTATATCACTTTTAAAAACACAAAAAAAATTATTTTAAACTACAATTTTAAACAACAAATTTACATTTAGTTATAAAAAAAGTTTAAAAACTACAAAGCCTTTGAAAATGTGAACAAAAAACGATAATCATTTATGGCGCGCCAGCTAGAAGCACAACATGTAAATTCATACAAAAGCTGCTGTCTTTACAGCATCTGACGGCGTAACCTTACCTTCTTTTCGTTTAAAATGCATTGTGTCTGGAAATTACCAAATTGACACGTTCGCCATCTAGTGGAATATTTTTGAACTCACTTTGACATATGAATTAAATTTAAAATTGAAATTTTGTCCTTAAAATGCTGTGCACATAGGATCCGGAAAATGTGTCATCAATAAAATAATGGCAGTTAATAGATTTTATAGTGAACCTTCTTAAAATTTGAGTTTTACCAAAATTTTAATTTAAATCCATTTATTTCCATTAGTATTGGTTTCGTGTACAGATATAATATTAATATTATTATTTCTTTACGTTGTTTTCCTACAGAGTTTAGCACTATTGAGTTTAATATTTACAGCAACAATTTTTATGATTCATAAATACAAACATATTCCGATTGTTAATATCAATGAAAATCTTCCTTCGAGATTTTCAATAATAATACAATAATTGCTTTTGAATTTAATATTACAAATAAAATTTCTTATTTAAGGAATAATTATTCAAATAACGTATAAGTTGTGCCATTTTTATATAACATTAAATCAATGGTTTTAGTAAAATTTGATTTATGATTTTAAAAGTATTGAAACAAATTTAAAAACTATAATTTGTTTTAATTTTCATAAAGTACAAGTTTGTTCACATATCAAATAATCCATTATATTTTGATGCTTTTGAAGGTACATTTTTTATAAGATATTTAAATAATGAAATTTCAAGCCGCAAATAAAGAAATTAGGTCTTTATTTTTTCATAAGCGAATAACGAAACCGCAAATAATAAGCTTCTTCTGTGCTAATATAGCTCAGCATTTATTGAGACAATTAAATCATAAATTTGTTTCGTTTTAATAAGATCTATTAAAATATTTGAGAAAGTTAAGCAAGGTTTTCTATCAAAAGTTAACACAGTTTGCTACAATTTTTATAAAAAAAATGTATAATAAATTAGGAATTTCCCATTATCAAATTTTGTTTTTAAAATTTTAAAGCGTTAAAAACTAATAATTTATAATACAAATATTGTTTAGGTTCTTGGTTATATCCATTGGATTAAATATTTTACAAATCAAATTGAAACATTCTCTAGATCAGTTTTCTTATAATTCTTATGATTTGTTTTTATTTTCATAGTTTAAAGCTACCTTTCTTGTGACTAATAGGAATAGTCTTGTGAACTTTGGCATTTAATCCATCATACACCCTTTTAAGCATATTGTATTTTATGGAAAATATATTTAAATGGAAATTATTATTCATATTTGATATGAAAGGTGTCCCTGGTCGTTTCTTTGTCATTTGATAAATGGTCATAATGAATATTGAAACTATTTATCAAGAAGACTATCAGCAAACCTTTTGCCAAACTGTGTTTCATTCTCTCTGCGGATATGAATTGGCATATTAATGGAAATACCTAATTCATCCATGTTTTTAACGAACATGGGATTATCTTGTCATCTCCCTTTTCATTTTGGATGTTGTTATTAGTATTATTATATGTTATAAGCAAAGTATAGCTTGAATGGGCATGTCACTGCCCTTGTCCCTGTCATCGGAACATTATCCGTTTAGCAACACGGCACATAATACAAATCAAAAGACGTGTCTTCATTTCATCGATATAAACATCATCTTCTTCTCCGTATTTTGGCATTAATATATATTTATACACTCAAACGCAAACAGTATTTAAAAATAATCCGCAATACGATTCTTGACAGGCTAAAGGTATCTAATTCATAAGTATTATAGTAATTCCTTATCGAAAATTTATACTCAGGGGATTTTCTGGAGATGTTCATTGTTTAGAATACCAATAAAAATGAAAGAAGTATCCGTCATAATAACTTTTTGTGATGAAACTAATATATTAGTGTTATTTTGTATGATAACTACGAGTATCTCTATATTAAGTATTAAATTATCTGTATAACCTTGCATTAAAGATTTGTACTACAAGGGTGCAAAATGAACCGTTTTTAAGAAGATAATGAGAGTAAAATACGAACCAAATGTAAAATAACTCGACTCTCGGTTCGTGTTTTACATTTGAGCAGAACATAAATTGTTTCCGCATTTCTAAAAAATTCACATAAATTAATTTTAAAATAAATTTACAGTTACTATGGATTATATTTGAACGGTTGGATTACTACTTGACTGTTATAACGGTCTAGATAAAAAAATGTACATTTTTTACAGCAAGTTTTGGCAATGAGTCAAATTAATTCCTAGATTATGACTTACTTGTTTTATTAGTGAAAAAAAAATTTAAAATTTTAGCTATGTAATATGAAACTCAAATTTATGACGAAAATTTAACCTTTCTGCACGAAAGTGCAAAAACTTGTTTGTAATATATGCGATTGATTGTATGTTTTTATAATATATAGTAAGATCTTTGTAATTGGGATTGATATGTGTAAAATGTATTAAAATTGAATTGTATTATTAAACACATAACACTAATTGGAAATACTCAATACACATGCGATTGTAAGACACTTTTATTTTATAATAAGGACTACTTCTCAATTTAGCTGATAAATATAAATATAAAATATTTTTCATGCTATTTTTTTGCATAAAATTAATATTTTAGTACTTAAATTTGTTCTGTTAAAGACTTATTTATAGCACAAGTGCTTAAAATAATCCTTTAAATCATTATTGTTTACTTTGTGTGTGACCTCTGTGAAATATATCCATCAAATTTAAATGTACGTCCGTTTCGTCGTACATAGTTTAATTTTATTGTAAACGAATGAACTATTTTTTCGGATGAATGTTTGAATACATGAATATTAAATAAAATAACTATATCGGAACTCTTTATTAATTACGACTACTTGAATTGAAGGCAAGTACGGGATAGATTATAATTCTGTCTTTATCACACTGACAGTTTGTGTGATTACAAATTTGAATTTTAAAAAATATGATTTTTTTTTAGATATTTTGTGTTAATGTATTCAAAAACGTATGAAATTTTAAATAAAACACGATAGATAAGCATTATTAAACGCTTGGTGCTTTATTTAAACACTCGATACGCTCTTGACTTTAAAGCAATTTTGTCTTCAATAATGCCTTATCATATAGACTTAGTTGTATAAATAACTATTATCTTTTTTCTGCATAGGTCTTCTTAATAATATTCGCTACGTTCGTGACTTTAAAGGAACTCAGTGTTTAATTATGCCTTATCTAATAACTATAACTAAAATTACCTTAATCAAGAATTTTCATTAAATTTTTGTTTCCTAACATTTTAAATTCAGAGAACCTAATAATCGGTTACTATGTAAATTATGTTTCAATTATTAAAGTTTAAAAATAAAATTGATAAACGTGGTTTTTAAATGATTTGTAATTAAGCAGTAAAGAGAGTTATTTCAATTAAAATGTCTAATTTTTCAATTATGATTAGATTATGAACAGTTTTTGTTCGTAATTGAAATAAGTTTGAAAATTTCTTTGAATATGATAGGTAAAAGAAAAAACATTAATTTGGACACTGCAAAAAATAAATTGGACATTATTTTTTTTATTGCTTCTGAGTATTTTAAATTAATAGTTCAGATTAGATAAATAAAAGGAAAACTTGAGCAGTGTCGACGTTTCAATTAACTAAACTGAAGGATGGCTCCTTTGGCGTCACTCAACTGGGAACGATGAGTACGACGACGTTCTAATCGAGCAAACAGGAGACGTGGGGCTGCCATTCAATCAATGCTCGGAACTCAAACAATCCCTGGGGAAGAACGAAGGAGGACGCCATTAAGAAATACAACTGGGGTCAGAATTGACTAGAAACTTCCTCATTTCAAGGAGGAGTACAGAGGTTGTCATTATTGATAATAAATGTCATCGGAGACACTTGATTTAGTGCTTGACGTGGTTCCTCGTTTGTCCTTTAAGGATTCACATTCCGCTCGAGGAAAGACAACTGCAAAAACAATCCGGATTCGGTCCACCTCTAATGAGGATTATTAATTAAAACGTAGGAAGTGAATAAGTTCATCCATGTCAATGGAATGGGGAATTCCGGCAATATTTGGAAGAATAATTATGAACTCATCCAAAAATTATGAAAACATATTTGAAAAATAATATACCTTATTTAAAATTCTTAATAAACATGACATCTCTTAACGTTTTTGTTAAAGATATAATTTTTTTTGTCTCATAATTTAACGGTTCAAATATAATGAATGAAGATTTGAGGCTTTTACTGTGTTAATTAAATACTTACCCTTATTTGTAGAAAAATTTTAAAAATATTTCATAATTTAAAAATTACTTAATTCAAAACTGGTTCTTAATATTTTGTACAGTCTCTATTTCAATTATTGGTTTGGTACATTTTCTTTGGAAAATCCGGGGGAAATGTACTTTTTAATTTTCCTAATCGAATTTCATCATATAATAAAAATTGGGGTGGAACCTTGTCCGAATTTTGCTGATGGGGTCGATGGTCATCTTTTGAAATTTTCAACAGCACAAAAGATGTGCTATTTATCCACAGTCATCATTATACTTTGTTCAGTTTCCACATTGTCATTTAATCGACATTTAATACACAGCTCAAGGAAATGTATTTTATCAAAGGGGAGGAGATTAAATTCAGCAAATAAATTTAATCTCTTAAGATGACATAAACCAGAAGACCCATTAAAATAGTACCAACAATTGGGTTTTTATTATTTATATATTTTACTGTAATTGAAATTGAATTTTATTTTATGCCAAGAAAAGTGATTCAAAGTATTTTTAATTAAATATGGATTAGATCAAAGATATTTAAAAATAAAATGAATGTTCTTGTAATTAATCGTAAAACATCTCATTTAATATTAACAAATATTTTCTCTGGATCTTAAATTTTGGAAATGCAACTAAAAATTTATAACAACTAAATTTGATGTAGTATAGAATATTGATTATTGTTCTGAAAAATTATTTAATTATTCACATACAGTTAACTCTCAATTATTCCAACCAGCAATAGTGTGAACCTCTCTAATTCAAAATTATAACGACATCCTTACAAAATCTCTAGATATTTTGAACTAATGAACTATATCAATACATTTTAATTCTAAAATAAGAAAAACATTGCTATTTTTACAAAACCACTCGGTAATTTGAACTCACCGGTGTCCAACATTCGACAAGTCAAAGTTCGGAAATTTTTTGTTGCAACATTTCAGGCACTTATTCTCTCGTTATTGAGCAGACTGAGCAGCAACAATATATTTTTAAGCAAATTTAAGGTCCTCGAAAGCCAACAGCATTTATATACTATATTAAAAAAAGTCATTAATTAATTTTAAATGTTGTTTCTTTCTCTGCATAAAACTGCATAATCTTATCTAATTGCACACTTTTTGTGTACTCGTATTGTAACATTTATTTGTTTCTAGCAAAAAACAAGTTAATACTATAAAAGTTTAATTAAAACGCTAACAATTTTGATTAAATACTCAATGAATAATAATATAATAATAAATAATAAATAATTAAATAATTTTAATTGCAAAAAAGTATTTATTGTAATATTTTTTTTTAATTGAAATTAATAAATCTGTCTATATTTAACATTACAAATTATTTTTAATAAAGATATCAGTTTACCTTACAAAAAATTGAATCGTTATTTTTACATCTCAAATAGGTTTTACTTTGTAAAAAAATAGCATATCTTATTTGGTAACTTTTATTGGTTAGCAAACTTGACTGCCTTTTCGAGGTCGTGGGATTGAATCCAGAGTGGATATTTTTCTAGCGCGATAAAGTTTCCATTTGTATATGTCAAGAACATTGTGAAATAATATTCATAGCGACTTATAAGTAATGGCGCAAAAATACAAATAAAATCTACTGAAAACAAATAGTCATATGTCGAAAACCCGTTGGACCCCCCATATTCCTTACACGAATTGAAAGAGAAATTTATTGACTTCTGTTCATGACCACAATTGGTTATTGATAGGTAGGCGCAAAACCCGCTCGGGGATTATAGCCCTTATTCACATATAAAGTTTATGAATTAGATAATTGTCCAGGTGTACGAAAACGTGTCATTAGGTGTATGGTGGACAGCCCTACGTCCCTCCACGTAAGTCGTCCTAGCTCTCCCTGCCTATCAGCAATTCAAACCCTAACTAACTTATTGCTATCCTTATAGTAGTTTCCTTACAAAATTTGGGATGCGTTTGGATAGGGGATGATATAAGTGTTATATGACTTGCCATTCGGTACCACACACGAGGGCAGTATAGGCCTAGCCTCTTTATAGGAGAGGTTCAATATTAGTAATACGTGANAAACCCTAACTAACTTATTGCTATCCTTATAGTAGTTTCCTTACAAAATTTGGGATGCGTTTGGATAGGGGATGATATAAGTGTTATATGACTTGCCATTCGGTACCACACACGAGGGCAGTATAGGCCTAGCCTCTTTATAGGAGAGGTTCAATATTAGTAATACGTGAGGTAAGTATGAATAATAAGTTTTGAAATCATGGGATCGATAGCCAAGCATTACTTGTAAATAATTACTACAAAGTAAGTTGTCCACAAAGCCGCACAAATTCATATTTATTGTTCAAAGTGAACAGTCAACAATTATGTTCTTTTAATTTAAAGCGATTAAATTATACCATTTTAATGTAACAAGAACGATCAGTCATTACCACAATACTGATACTAAATTGAAACAAATAATTTAAAATAAACTAAAACTAGTAAAGTAGTATCAATCACGGAGCAAAGTAGTCTTTAATTTGAAGTCAATAGGGTATTTTTCTGACTTTAATAAATTATTATTCATCTCTTCTTATTATTTGATACTGTTTTTAAAATGAATTTGTTTTTTTTTAATTTTTTTTTTTTTTTTTTTTAATATTAATTTGTCTTCCGTAAGTAGTTGGATTCATCTGTCTCGTGGCCGATGTGTTAACG
>JXOV01022986.1:0-17268 GCA_001014945.1 Clogmia albipunctata
AAGCTACAAAAATGCATAAAATTATTTAATACTTTAAGTTGCAGTTGTATTTTAAAAAAAACCGGTGCTTGAACTTGCTTAACGCAAGTTTTGGTCAAATTTAAATTTCCACTAGAAAATCTGTAAGAAAAATTGACATTTATTGATTGAGAACACACATTAAGGATCCTTTCTAGACAGTAATAAAGGTAAAAGTGGATTTGTGAGTCAAATTAACTTAGAAAACGTCATTTTTGTAAGCAAATTATGTCCAATCCCTTACTTTTACTGAAAAGATCAGACAATTCATAGAATTTCTGGTCCATTGCCCATTAGCTTTCTATGAAATTGAGCCATGGACTGATATATTTTTGTATGAAAACAGGCATCTCTTTGGGTCTAATTGTTGAATCTCTACGTGATGGAGACGCCGGGTAAAACTAACTACATGTGATTTCATCATATTAAAATTAGCTCACTACCGACTAATGAATTTGCAACTATTTAGCAGTCTTACCAGTTACACGTACGTTAAACAGATTTGCTGGTTTCTTCAATTGTACGGTATTTTATGGTGAAATTACGTCATTTTGTAACAACAATTTATGTTACTGTACTGTTGGAATGTTTCAAATGTGAACAAATTTTAAAGAGAGGAAAATTATGCGTGCTACACGCAACGTAATTTCACCCATTGCGGCGCCCAACACTTTGAAATGGTAATGTGTAATGTGGTTCTCTTAAATGAGGGGTTGGCTTTCGTGGAGAGAAGAGAGAGATGCCATTGCATTCAAATATTCCACACATTTGGCAGTCAAAAACGTGTTTGGGTGACAAAATCACATAATATGAATTTGTGAACGTATTGTGGGTCATAAGTAGAATTAGTACTGAATTCAGATGTAGTCAAATTGAATATTTATAAAGTAATTTCAAAATGTCGCAGTGTAATGGCACTTTTAACTTTTCATTTTAATCCTTTACATTATTGGAAAATAGACCAATAAAGCAATTAGTTATGTTGCTTAAAGAAACATAATACTTATTAATTTAAACGTAAAAAAATGTTTTTATTAGGAATACAGTTTCTTTAAAATTATTTATTAACTTCACTTTTAAAAATTTGTGTGTTTTTGACGATTAAATCACAACAATTGTATATAAAAACAAGATAAAACAATTTATTATATAGTAAATTCTCCACACAATAGACTTAGATATATATTTAAAGGGAATCTTTTTATGTGTTTCAAAGGAGCTTGAGATACTTTCTTCCATACTAATTAATAGTGATAATGAGTTTGGTATTGCTTTGGATATTTATCATCATTCACCATATTGCCGGACAGTTTATACCCTTATAATGGCGAATACGAAAATAACTGCAATAAATGGAATCGTTTGGTGTCGTTATCAATATTAATACAGTCGCTGTAATAATTCCCTATCGAAAGAAATCGGCCCTCTGTTCTCACGCTCCTTTAAACGTCGTCGGGTGTCATTGAAGCCCATAAAATGGCTGTTTTCATCCCCCGCAATCTCTCAATAACGAGTTTTCTTTTCAAGTGTTATTTTAGTGACATTTTCTTCCCAGAAAATAATTGAACGTGATAACTCATTTCGAATAAATTCATAGTTAATGGGTTCGTCAGAAATGAACCCTTTCCGTCATTTGGCCACCAACCCTTCCTTCTCTAATCTTCAGCCGCAGCAGTAATGATTACGCCAATTTGCGAACATAACACTTCAATTATGGGCGAATGACTGCCAACGATAAATATTTATTTGATTCGGGAAATAATAATACCAACAAAACCATGCTCCTAACCTCAGATTTATTTCGTTTGGTCATGGTGGTTTTCAGTCAATTGATGGTGCCTATAGGGTTGCTAGGCTTTCACAATCTCATATTATTAAAAATTAATTTAAAAATCATTAGCTTTTGTTCCGCATTATTGAACAGAAATATTTCGACTAATTTTTATTTCTTTTTTTAATCAACTTCTGTAATTTGGATACAAAAATGATTTTTTTTTTATATATTTTTCATAAAAGGTAACCTCACAACATTTACTAGTCCTAGTCTAACTTATTGTTTATCATAATTAGAGTTATCAAACGCTCTATTAGTTCAGTAGCTTTTTTTTAGAATTAAACAGTAATCTCACAATTCATTTAGTTCTATGATGTGATTTGCTTCAAGCATATATGATCTTGTATAGGACGGTGTTTCGCTACCTAAACCGAAGAAACACAAACACCTGGATTATCCTTTTTAATGTCTTTAGTATTCACTTTACAATGGTATCCTAATACTAGCAGAAAAATCCCACTTTGTTGACTTCTTCAAAGAACAATCACTTAATTATTTGCTAATTGAGGTTATATTACAATTTTTAAAAATTTATTACACAAATATCAATCATAAAATATTATTATTAATAATGATAAAAAATGTCGGAAAAAACACTGCTTGAATTGGTATTCAATTCTTGTACATCAAATTCTGTAAAAAAGGTTTTTCACGTGCTTTAAACTTGCTTATTAAAATGTACACCAAACACTTTTTAAAATTAAAATAAGAGATACCAACCCTAAGTATTTGATATGGGAATAAACTCTTGTCAAGCTTAAATGTGGTTAATACATTATCAATTTATTGTCGATTGATTGGCAACTTTATGCAAATAAAGTGCTTACCAATTCATCAAAGGTAATCGCATTTGTCAATGTGTGGTTAGTTAATTTGACGGCAAAACTTTGTTGAGCAGCAACTTAAAGCTCAGTTTTCGTTTGGCAAATTGGCGCTCACAACTTTGCCACCCCCCCTGAACCGGAAATAGAAGGGTTGAAGCTCAAATCAAATTACCGTGACGCGCGGTTCTGATTCGGAAAAACATTTCCGGTCTTTGCTGGAAAGTATGTAATTCATTAGTGCAGCAGTAGCAGAACGGGAACGAGCACATGTGTGGTCTGGGCAGCACATTTACGGGGCTTGTATGCTGGTGGTGTCCATGAAGACATTTGAAACCGAAAATGGGTTTCCGCTTTCTCACATTCAATTTGCTTTTGCCATGCTAAATTGCACACAACACAATTGCAAAAGCAGAAAACATGTGTTTTGGGCGCTTTTTAATACTTTAATGAAACATGGGTGCAATAGTCATTAACTTTTTGGTGCAATTCAATGGTGTACGTTTTATAACATATTATGGACGGGGTTATGATTTTTCACCTTTGTTAAAATGTGTTTCGAATTAACAAGAGCCAAATACCCATAAATATGTTCAGTGTATCATGTAAAATTTTTAATATTTCTAACTTAAAACAAAGCTTTTATGCAATCTTAAATGAGGTTACTTTGTACTATTTTTAGAACTTCAATTACTAACAAATTTAGTACAAGGTAAGAAATATAAAATTATTTTCCTATTAACAAAAGATATTCTGTTTTAATGACGGCCTTGTTTAATATATTACGTGATATATTACGTTATTTAAACAACGTGTGGGACAAATGAACAAAATTAAGCACGAGTAAAATTCTAGAAATCGAATTTTAATTTTTCTTTTAATTTATTTTCTTTTTGGCATTTAATAGAAAAAACTTAACTTGTTTAATAAATCATTACAAATATCAAAATATATTTTCATTCTAAGCTACTAAGATTATGAATTATAATTTTTAGTAGCTCAATAGAAGCATTGTGGCTACTAAATGTAAAAATTGTTCAATAGAATTGTATGAAATTAAGCCATGTTTATTGTATTTTGAAGAAGTTTGCAATTAAGTTTTTATCTTACTCGGGAGTAAATTAAAGACAGAAAATGAGCTTAACTTCCAGCTTAACTTTTCACGCTTGGTTTTTTCTGAATTTGCACCCTTGCCTTGAATCAAAAACCTAACTACGCATTTTCATTAAAACTAGGCTTGTAGAAATAACAAAATTAATGATTTTAATTTTAAATATTACGAACAAATCTCTTGGTTATTTGCTATCTCATTCTAAAAGAGAGTTTTAGGAAGTAAGTCACATTAGATTCTCACAAGGGAGTACGAGAGATTATATTTCAAATGAATTTATATATATTTTGAAAATAATTGCAATAAAAAGTTTAATAATACAAATTACTCTTTTCTAACAAAAGGGTAGTTTCCAGCATAATTCGATTAAATCAATCAGTAATATTCATTAAATGAATAAATGTTATCGATCTGATTTTTAATGAATTGATTAGTTCTTCACGTTCTAACAGGTTTAATTTAATTTGTTCAGAATCACTCGGAGAATCAAAGTTGCAAATTGAAATATTCCAGGAAATTTCCAAATAATTAAGCTTTGATAGAGATTTAAGAAAATGATTTTTGGAGACAAGAGAGTTTATGGCCCATGAAAAGGGTACCCTTTCCGAAATGACTAATGGCGAACAATTTGCAAATAAACAAGTCATGGCACAGCAGCGGTTGATTGCTAATACATTTGCGAACCCTTTCCTTTTCCAGCCTTTTCTCTGCCTTTTTAAGTCTCTTTGAAGGTCGACAGGAACGGTGGAAATCCGTTTTTCATCTATTAATCATTTACGTTTTTTGCAGTCCAATTGTTCGGAGCCGTGTTTCCGCGAATCCACACTCTCTTTTTGTAGTCGAAAATGAATCCAATCTGTCATCAAATTCATTTAACGATCGGCTGGATGTCCATTTTGTGCCATTGTCGGAGGCGCGAGCAATTAATAGTAAAAAATGATAAAACAGTTTGGTAGGAAAGCAAACCACGGCTCATGTCCTGGTTAAATGCCATCAATGTTTTCTCACGCCATGACAATGCGGCTCTGTTTCTCGCCGGGCAGCGCGCGGAAAGTGGTGGAAGGTGGATTTCCGCCAAACACACCTACACACACAGTCAAAATGGAAACCAAATGGAAATTGCCATCATTAAAATAAATTATTTAATTCATTATTGTTTAATTATTTCTCCCTTCTTTCATATAAATTATTTAAGGGCTAATGTCATGCTCTGGCCGCCATTTATGCCCCAGAAAGACGACATCGAGGAAAAATGAGCCGGTTCTGGTTGCCTAATCGGAAATTATACACAGGCGATTGTTTTTGCACGTGCGAAATTTTTAAAATAAATTCCTTGAAATGCGGAGATTCAAGGAAAATGCTTGTAAATTCTGCCATAAAAATCTTAAAAGGGAAATCATTCCTTGTCTAAATCTCTTACGAGGATAAATCAGACCGATTTAGGTCTGTAAATGGAAAAAGCGATATAAAAACCAATATTTCATTTAAGTGAAAAAATTATTTAATTAGAAAAAGTTTATTAAATTAAACAACGAAAAACATTGTTCCTGTAATTTAATTCATTAGGAGTATAAAATATTCTGAGAATCGCCTTAAACAACTAAGGACAGCTTAAATAATAATCTGATCCTTAGAAGGTCTATTTTTACATTTCCTACTTTTTGGATCTGAAGCATCCGAAAATATTCATATACCTTTATATAAAGTACTTCACAACAAATTTATATACATCAAGTCAAGACCATTGTTCTGACATTTAATAGAATATTTGTTTCTTGCACGACCCTGAACACAGGCAAGTAATTGTTATGTATTAGATGTTTATTCTTGTTATGTAGATTTATTTTTGAAATAAATAAATGACACGTATTTATGAAGACATATTTTATTTTTTAAATGGGATTAAAGTGAATTAAACGAGAAAGCTTTATAATGATTGTCATCTTAATAAGACTCGGAGATAAAATTAGCTTTGAGATTATCCTCTTATTCTTTAATCAATTTATACTGACAATATTTTACGAAGGATTTGAATATACAGAGTATTATTACATGTGCGAAGCTAAAAAGTGTCTCATGTGGAAATTGGCGAGGACATAAAATTACGGATCCTTTTATGATTTTTTCGCATTAACGCCATTTCTTTATCGTTGGTAAATAAAAAGAACAAATAAAACATTTTGAATTCAGCTCTTAAAATAAAATAATTATATACTTTCCATCAATTCTGAAATTTATATTCTTCTTAAAGAACGCTCATTTCAATTAGAAGTATTCTAATTTGAGTTGAGATTTTCGATAGCGAGGAATCGGTTCAAGGGTCACCACTTTCGCGCGGGTTATTTTGCATGTTCGTTACGTATGCGGTTTATGAATTTAGGGCGTCGTAAACTAAACGTGGATACGAATTTCTCATTCATGTGACATCTGTGCATAAAAACAGTCTATATTCATTAATATTTTTCTGTCCTTTCATTTATTCCAATGCTTTGTGTGTAGAAGAATACACCAGGATCAGACTCACTGCCACAGCAGCGGCGTGGGCTGTCGTTTCAAACACACGACTCCTCGGTGACATTGGACATACATTCAGACTGGCAGCGTTTTTAATTAAATCGAAAATATACTCTCGTACAGGGTGGCATTATTATTATTATGTTGTTTTACTGCCAAATTAAACAAATTCATTTTTTGCTCAACAATGTACATCACTTTTGTGGTTTCAGCTATGGCATGTTAATGTTCTTTACACATGATTGAAATTGAGAAGACCTCACAATTGAAATCATATTTTTTCATGTAATAATTTCAACTAGAAAATGAATTTTTAAAACATTTACTAATCTACATTGAATTTTTCCAATTTTATTTAAGATTAACATGCAGATATTTAAAGCCTCAATCTTTAAAAAAGTAACGAGGACTTAATTACGCTGACATATTTCGTAATTGGAGTTAACCCAAAGAAACTGTATTAAAAGTACTATTTGTTTTAGGGCTATTTTTCACCTTGCTCTATTCAATTTTGATTTAAATAGATCCTGTAATTAACGGGGATCAGGTGTCTCATTAGGAGTGAATTAGTCGGGTAAATGAAATGTTCTCTAGACCATTATTTACTTTTAATTACGGTTGAAAAGTGGGGGATAAGCAATGGAAATTGAAATTATCACTTATGTAAATTCTGTTGTAATGCAAGTGAAGAGTGGGGTTAGATGTTGGGTAGATTCCATTTCCGGAAATTGTTTTTGGGCCAGAGATGATCTCATGAATAATTAAGCACGACCTTATTCTGGTGGGCCCACAGACTTGAGGATGTGGAATAATGGAGCTGGGGATTAGGTGTATGGATGGAGTAAAGTAAGAAGTCTCGACTTGAGGACATGACATTTGTGTCTCTGTTTGCGGTTCTCAGCTCTTCTTCTTCTTTGCTCTGAAGTCTGTACACATTCAAAAGTGTCTACAAATAGGTTAGCGTTGCAAAGTCAGTCAATACGTAATAACAGTCATCGTCCTGACACTTTAAATAAGGACTTGAACGTCCATGTGCTTGAATGGGGCGTGTATGGGTGTGTGTTTGCGCTTAAACAAAACATAAAGGCAAAGACTGTTGGCATTGACACGTCCTCTGGTCGTCGCTTTTCATCTCTGCTTTTACTGAATTGAATTTCATCGGATAGTCCAAAGCTAGAAATTGCAAATACACGAAATTGTTATAGTTTTCTTTTCACTTGGTCCGTTGTCGGTTTCTTTTTTCTGAATTAGATTTGCGATGAATTTTAATGTTTCACTTTTCCAAAAAGGACACATTTTCTACCCGTATCGGAATTGATTATTTCATTGGCATTCTATTTGCCTGCTGATATTGTCTCTTATCTTGATGACAGGGCCCCGTAACCGAGGCTTGTTTGGACGGGCGGTCGGTCAGCCCCCAAGCCATGCTCAACACGTCGTCCAAAGTCGTAACTGACTGCTGCTGTGAACGAAATTGAAGCTGGAAGAAGCCAGTTATAACGGTTTAATGATGGAGAGGGGAATTGTGGAGACAGCGATGATTAATTAATTTCACCCCAAAATGCCATAAATCAAACAAACCCTATGTATAGTCCATTTGCGCCTCACCATGACACTGAGACTTTGCTGGTGATTATTTTAATCACCCTAGGTCATATCGCAATATTCAGATGAATTAATTTCTATTTAAATATTCCTCTTTGGACATGAGCCATTATTAGTTTAGCTAATCACGATTTGAATTTTTTGCGGGCGTTCCTATCAAGACAATAAATTTCCTTTTATCAGATTTATGTTTTTACCAAGACTTTTCATCACCAGAATTTTTTATACATACAATTTTTAAAATTGGATGGAGTAATTCAAAACTTTTCGGATTCATTTAAACTGGCATGTGTCTCGGTTAAGGACAAAAAAAAAAATTCTGCTCTATTGAATATTTAGTAGCTGTTTGTGGGACATCTTGAAACTGCAATTGAGTACTTAAGTACATTCTGGTTTTAAAAATGGTAGTTGATTCATGGAATCGCATACAATGAAGTTGGGTAAAATAAATATATTATCAAAATCGAGAAATAGATTCATATTGGATTTTGGGCGATTGTCCAATCAATATGCAGATAATATTTTAAATTTAGTTTTAAATCCCTTCCAATTAAAGGGATATTTTATTTAGTTTTTCAAATCACTCTCTTTGTTAGCCTCTGTGGTCGAGTGATTACATGAACAAAAAAGGAAAATTCTTCATCCTTTTTCAATTAAAAGTGATAATTCTAGTTAAGCTTAAAGAACATAACTGTTGACTGTTTACATCAAACAATGAATATGAATTTGTACGGCTTTGTGGAAAAATTAATTTGTAGTAATTTTTAACAGATACTGCTAAACAATCGAGTTATGAGTTGTCTAATTTATTTAACTCTCCACTAAGGCCTATCAGTACAGGGAGAAATCACCCTTACAACCTGTTCCCATGTTTTCTATGGTCCATAAATGGTGATTCATAATAACTGCCCGTTTTACTAAAATTGAATCTCTCCTTAAAGTGGCTAGACCTATGCTGCCCACGTGTGCGGTGCTGAATGGCGGGTCGTATTACACTTATACCCTTTCCTATTCAAACGCTCCCCGGATTACTTATGAAACTACTATTAGAATAGCAATAGGTTGGTTAGGGTCAGAATGGCTGACAGGCAGGGAGAGCTAGGGCGAATTGTGTGAAGGGGCGTAGGGCTGTCCACCATACACCTAATGACACGTTTTCGTGTCAATTAAGGGAAGTACTTTTCAAGCGAATAGAAATTTTGGTCTCAATTTTTCAATGTTATCCCACAAATAGGGCACCAAGCGCTGCATTACTGATATTCCTGTGATAGCACTCTACATTTAAAAGCCATAATCAACATTTAAGAAGTTTACTTTTTGTCATTTAATGTGAAGAAATTTAAATTGATTAATAAATCATGGCCTACTTTATTATAGAGACATGAAAAACGTCAAAATATATATTTTCCTTCTAGGTTACTTAGATAAAAAATTATAATTTTTAGTAGTTGAATTTTTGGTACAAAGTACTAATTTCGTGTATTTACACGATTTGTAATTGTGGGCATTGAATTATACTTTATTCGATACTGTACGTTAATGAAACAATTTACAGAAGAAGCATTGGCTTCTAAAATGTAAACAATTTTCTATGGAATTGTATAAAGTCTTATTTGTTTGATTTCTATTCAATTTTTACTTTTAAACGTTAATCAATACCATTAATAATTATAAGAAATCGGATCTTGTGGTAATTGTTTCAAATTAAACAGTTTAGTAATTAAATCTCCATTACAAAGGATATTTTTATTTCTTCCGTTAATTTCCATAATTAATATTTAATTTAAAGATCTTCCTTAATCACTCGTAATAATTACTTGATCGAATTGGATTCCCGAACCAGATTCATTAATTAAGGCAAAATTATAATTTATGCATTATATTCACCTTCTGTTCGCATAAATTATTGCTTCAACTTGATAAATTGTGGAAGGTTGGCAAGTGAAGGAGATAAACACCAAGCAGACCAATAATAATATTGCCATGAATGCGAATTTTCCTAAACTTTAAATTGCACAGAGGAACAGAAACAAATTACTGTTCATTTGGTGCTCTCTATAAAACATATTTTACTGCTGTTTGGATTTGAAAATGAAGAAAATTTTGGAATATTTTCGTATTGCGTTTGGTACCAGAATAAAGAATTGTATTTGAGGAGAAATATTTAAGGACAACTTTATTATTGAGCCTTTTTCAATGCCATATAAATAGAAAATGAGAAAAATGATAAGAATAGAGAGCAATAAAACTGTTTGCCAATTTTGGGATGCTCTATTCATTTTGCCTGAATATGTACAGAAATATGGTTAAGTGGGAGTAATTGGCAGTGGCAAGTTAATTTCAGTTTTATCAATTGAAAATCTATTTGGAAGTACGATGGAGCAAAAGAAATTCATATAAAGTTTGAGAAATAAAGTTGATATGACAATTAGTTTAATGAATCATCTTTGCCCTATTCTGGACTTTTCTTTATCACCACTTCGGGACCAGAATTCTAATGAAATCATTATTTTTGTATTTCTACATAGCACGACCATCGTTTATAAAGAGAGATGGAAAAACTTGGTTGTTAAAGATAGCCACCGCCTTTTGAATAATTTATACCTCCATATAATCTGATAAGTGCGGTTTGATTGTGTTCTCGAGGAAATCAATTGAATTCATGAAAATCAGGATATTAACATGTAGAGAAAACAATTAATTTTAGAAATAAATGGATATAACGTTCATTTAAAAAACATTTCACTGATTTTTTTAAATGTCCCTTTTCGACTATTTTAGGTATGTTGGACCTCCGTGAAATATTTTCAATAAAATATATAGGAAAAAATCCCTTTTAATTCATATAAGGAACATGGGGATTCAACCTCAACTAACGGCTGTACTAAATGATGACTCCAAATATAATTAAACGATGTAAGAAAAAGACACATCTGATCTCTCTTCTATATTAGGGATAATGCATAAGAGAAAGGACCATACACGCAAAAGGAATCAAATACATATGTTTTCGATATGTGATTTACATAATTAATCAAAATAAAAACACACACACATATCATCAGCTTATTGATCAAAAGAACCAAATATTAAATTTTTCTATGTATTTTTTATTGGATTTTTCAAATAAATCAAAGATTTTTATGTTATATTGTGTGATAGGTGTAGTGGTCGTGAAAAGGGTTGATCTTCCCTGGAAATTGGACACTTTCCACATCCATTTTCCAATTATCCTATCCCTTTTCCCCACCCCTGGAAAGAAGCAGCCATCAACAGAAATCAATGGAGGGACATGATCACACAGGCAAAGGGCCGGACCGGCCCATAAGCCTATACTGAATACTGAATACTTTTCCCCACCCCTTATTTTTGTACAAAATTGTAAATATTATTACTATTTTTCCATATTTCAATTTCCAATAAACATGGAAAAATAATATCACTCTCTCACAGACACTATTAAAGTACAGTCACGTTTTTTATTTGGTCCTATTCTAAAAAGGTGAGAAAATTAAAAAATTTATAATCACACGGTGGCCTAACATGCCAATAAGAAGCTACCTGTGATAACTATATTGAACACCCAGGTTTTTTTTTATAAACCCTAGTTTTCTAAGATGCCTCACTTTAAATATCCTTGCCTTTTGTAAATAACTGTTATGTTGGTTAATAATTTGCAGAATGAATAATGACTCAAACGATTGTTTTATGGTTGTTTGTCATATTATTAAAGTTATACAAAAACTAGTATATCAATTTAAATATGTGAAAAATACTGCCGGGCAATAGAATTGCCTATAATCATATAACAAAGGAGATAATTTAAACTTGTTGGTATTTTTAGAAGCATTTTTAACCATTAATTATATTATTTCAGAGTTTCCCGTTTTTCCTCTTTGATATCAAGCAATAAACGTTCCATATATTTAAGAAGAGGCTTTTCTTGGTTCCGAGCTTTCAGTTGACAGAGCGAAGGAATGAATTAGTACTTTTACAGGTGTTATGTTTTCCAGGCAATTTTCTTACGTCATTGTTTGCCTAGATATAAACCGTGTGTACTTAACTCTGTTGTGGCAATAAGAGCAGTTAATTGTGTGGGTGTTGATATTTATCACATTTGCCTGGCTATTATTTGCAGTGAAATGGATCATATGTAATTAATACAACTCATTTATCAAATCTGTGAACGCTTTTCACTTACAGACATCGCTCCAGCATTAATTATTTTCTGAAATTTGCGGTGATGGATGTTTCATTGTTTGGGCCAGAGAGCTTATTGTCGATATGAATTATTGTCAATTGTTTAATTCAATTTGCAGCGCGCAGAAAATTGAGCTATAAAGATCCATCTTCCTAAATCATGGATTAAGTGAATCATTTTTAGTTCAACCTCCATCCTCCATTGAACATATTCATGTGGATCATAAATGGAGGAAGGAATGAATGTCTGGGAGATGATAATTTTGTTTTTGTTTTTCTTCCATTGATTGAAGTACTGATTCTTTCAATCAGTAATCATATCATACAGAATCAAAGTGGAAACAAATATTTCGAATCAGATCAATATCAGGATTATTTGTTTAGATTCTCATTTTGGGATGTTTTTCCCCATGTCTGTTTATTCCTATTGGCATTCCTTAACCGCAACAACATTGCTTCTAACTTTGAACCGAATCCACCAGGAATAAAGCCATCGCATCTGCTGTAGATTACTGTGTGTGGCGTGATTCAAGGGAACCACCCCTCCGTTTGGCCTATCGGAATGTGTTTTAGCCCATGTAATTCGATCCGCAAACACGAGGAGCGAAGATTTAATCTACGAGCGTGTGTTTATCTCTGTGCCCGGGATATGTGTCATGGTTCAGTCAAATACCCCAATTCCTCCTTACTCAATCATTCGCTCGCCTCTTATTTACAGAAATGGTGTACAAGTCATGTCTAATTAAAGCTCCCCCGATGATAGAAACAGTTCGTATTGAATTTATTGTGCTGGATACACGCTTTTCAAATTAGTTTGTTCTGTTAAGATAAGTCAATTTTAATTGATTCAAGTGTTCTACTAATATATATACTATTTATAGAAAGTATTTAATGCAAACAATGGAATTTAATTAATCACTGTAACGACAGAAATTCATTAAAGTACAATTTTATTCGTAGTAGGCGCCTGGTGTGCCATAATAATTGTTTTTTGCAATTCTATTTCGATAAGTATGCTTTTCAATAATTTAGGTTTGTAATGAGTAAAGGTGTTATGTAGTGAAAATTTGTGTGAAAGAAGAATATTTATAAACTAAAATTAAATTGAGCTCAAATTTAATTCAATTCTTGTGTCAATGAGATTCTCATGATTTAAACAATCTCGGGAAATAATTATTGTTTCTAATATTTCTTGTCTCGATACAGGAGTATCGAGACATACACTTTTCGATAACCAATGTTTCACTTTGTGAAAATTATGAATTTTTATTTCACTAGTGAAAAAAAAGGTCATAAACTATCCAACAAATTTGTCTCAAAGTTACAATTTGGTTGCCATGGATGCCCTTACACTACACAAAATATTGATCTCGGCTATGCCATAAGACCGTGATTACGGAGGATTTCCTACCGTTAACTGTAATTTTACAAGTTAAGATTTCACTTGAAACATTTGTGAAACATGTCAATTTTTTAATTTTCCTTGTAAATAATGCAATTTAATGTGAAATTGTAAAAATTTCAGTACTCATGAGTAGAGTGCAAAAAACTTTATGTCATGCTCGGGTTTAAAGTCCTGTTTTTTTAACTCGGAAACGATGAAATACTCGCTTTCGGCTCGAATGTTTCACACTCGTTTCAATCGTTAAAAAACAGGTCACTTTACACCCATGTAGCACAAATAACTATTTTTCTGCCAAAGACGTTTGTCTCTAGTTCTTTTTTTATTATTAAGGTGTGACCTCCGTGAAAGAAATCCATCAACTTCATATGGAAGTCGGTTTCATTGTACATAGTTTAGGCGTATTTGAGGATGGTTTATCTATTGTAACGTTTAAAGGACCCTATGTTTAATAATACCTTAGACCTCGTTGTGTAAATAACTATTCAGTGGAAAGCAACACCACCACACAAATACGTGATTTTCAGTACAATTTTTTTTGGAAAATACGGTTCCAGTATTTTATTAAGGAACTTATTTTAAGGATTTTGTCTGAACAGTATTTAAAAGATAAAAATAAAACAAATGAATTTTGAAGATGAGACTTTGATTGCTATAATACACATATTGGGCTTTAATTTTTGTTTTCTCCGATTGCGAGCTTTATTTGTAGAACTCTTTACCCGCCACATTGTGTCATGCAACCGGAATTACGTAAAATAATTTTAACATAATTTTAATATCTTTCGCAAAGGATTGCAAAAAGTTACGTTGGGGGTAAAGTTCATTATATAATTTACAGACGATAAAAAACTCGTCTTTGGCTCGTTTCCACAATAAAAATAACTTGCTATTTCAATGATTATGAATTAACATTTCTTTTATGAACACAGAATTTGTGCACAGAATGTATTTATAATTATATCATTAAAAATTTTATCCACACTAAAGTATCCATGTACTATATAAAAGAATATAAAGAAAATGTAATGTATTAAATAAAATTTTAAAGTGACTTGACCTTTTTGAATAATTAATATTTACCTTATTATGAGCAATTAAAAATATATATAAACAAGGATTACTGAGGATCAAATATGTGCCAAGGTTAATTACAAACTGTAATGTCTGAAGCAGCCTAAAAAGGATCATTTCATCTTAGGTGAATAATTATCTTAAATTAATCTTTTATGACGCTGAGCTCTGAGGAAATAAAATTCGTTGCCTTGCAATTGCTTACCGAACGAACATTGAGAGACAAAGGATGACGGATACGGGAGCAACATTGAAACGAGTGACAAAAAGGAAGGAAATGGCCGTGATAAACGGACATGTGGCGTAATTTAATTATTCCCTCCTGAAAATACGCATGTGTTTTGCCGGAAATAGTAGTCGTTAAGTTGCTGCTTGTCAACGTCAAATTTATTATCCTGACACATACAAAAAGCGAACTTGTATGTATTCTTCTGCCAGCACTAGATTATTGGCAAGACAAAAAGCCCGCATGACTACCTTTATGAAGCCGATTGATATGTCAGAAGTGGTTAAATTGATATTGATTGCACGTCATTAAACAATTGTCATGCTTATAAATGATGTTGCGGTACAAAGTTNAAAAGCGAACTTGTATGTATTCTTCTGCCAGCACTAGATTATTGGCAAGACAAAAAGCCCGCATGACTACCTTTATGAAGCCGATTGATATGTCAGAAGTGGTTAAATTGATATTGATTGCACGTCATTAAACAATTGTCATGCTTATAAATGATGTTGCGGTACAAAGTTTCAAATACAGTTTCGTTGTTTGCCAATAAATGCCATTCAAACTCGAATGAAAGCTCGAAAATGAATATGAAAAGTGGAATTTTAATTAAAAAAACCAAATAAAATAATTTCATTTTTTCGTTCTTCATAATATTAAACAATTAGTTCAAAATTATGATTAATTTTTATATCCTAATTTGAAGTAAAATGGATAAATGTTTATTTAAACCTATGGCTAAAAATGGAGTACGTTGGATAGGGTTAATCAACGCCCTATGATCCCTAAGGAAATGAGAAAAAGAAAAGAAGAAAAAAATATTTATTTAAAGTTTTACCTTGACCTAACCATTTTAAATTTTAATGAGATTTTGAATGAGGATACAATAGTGAACTCAAAACTAAAATGATAAGTGTATGTCCACGTCTTTTAAAATCTCTCTTTGAATAACAATCGAATGCCAACAAACCGGGTAGGCTGTCCAAAACTGTCGTACTGCGATTGGATTATAGTAGGCTGGCTATGGGCCGCTTTTGTTTGATTTTTCTCACTTTCGATATCAAAACTGTCTAAATTTTAGTAGAACGCTCAACCGCATTTTATACTTAAGCGCAAATTGTGTGTAATCGGATAAAGGATGTCATCCACAGAGCCGTCAACTGACGCCGCAGCAGGGGAGACGAGCGCAGGGCCGGGAACCGACGAGGGATCGAATCTGGCAGCTGTTCCGGCGGCAGACGCGTCCAAAGACAAGTCCCGACCCAAATCCAAGTCAGCTTCGAAAAAGGAGGCCACCAAGTCGCCGTCTAAGAAGGTCTCGGACGCGGGCGCCGAAGGGGGAGGATCGCCCGAGAAAACAAAGACCCCGACACCGCCAAAACCTGAAAATACTGAGTCGACAACGCCCCCTCCAGACCAGCAGGGAGGACCACCTTCAGAGCCACAGGATGGTGGTGGCCAAGAGCAGTCGCACGAGGATGAATACGAAACAGTTTGCTATCGAAGAAGGAAACCGATTCCCATGAAGGAGAGAATCAAAAGACTTATTTTCAGCATTGTCGCCTTCAACACGTACATGGCGTATTCCATGTGGGAGGGATTCAAAGTGGTGGCTGTCACCTCCCAGTTCTACTGGGCTTGTGAGGTGGTAGTGGGACTCTTCCAGATTTGTGTCTCGATTATCAAATGCGGTCTCGGGACCTATTGTTCTTCATCTGATGAGGCCACGTACGTCTCCAAGGGAACGAGTCCCGAGTCCTCGCCAGAAGGCGGCGGTACCACTCCTCAGCCAGAGAAGAGCCCAACCAAACAGCCAACGCCTCAAGAGAAAACCAAATCGCCAGAGAAAACAAAGACCCCCTCCAAGGCAAAGACAAAGACGCCAACAGAGCCAAAGTCACCAGAAAAGACCGAGGGAGGTAGTGCGTCAACAAAGCCGGAAGGAGAAGCCCCGACAGAGGAAGGGTCCAAGCCGACAGAAGAGGCCAAAGGCCCCACCGAACAACCATCACCCGAAGCCGCGGGCTCTGAAGCGACCGCCGCAGCCCCCACAGCTGAACCGGGCGAAACCTCGACCTCACCCAACACTTCTACCTCGTAAAATGACAACCCCCAGTCCCGCCTGAGCCCAAAAATTTATTTTTTATCAAACTTAAATTCAATAAACGTTTATGCCGACATTTTGATCTTGTGTTTTCATCCTATTTTCGAATTTAATTTTAATGTTTCTTTGGTATTTCAGAGGAAGTTTAGAACCTTTTGTAATTGAATCGTCTACTTGAGGAACGACATAGTATGTTATCGGACGGCTGGTATTGGAAAAATATAGAAAACGACTATTTCTATAATAGAAGAACAAGGAGATTAATGTTTTTTGCAATATCATATAAAAAAATTAACTGTTTGGCATTGACTTGAGTTTTGCAAAAAATCACATTTTTGCAATTCTGTATGTGAAGTGCC
>JXOV01022995.1:9552-19918 GCA_001014945.1 Clogmia albipunctata
CGTAAACTACTATTAACATCGTTTTTAATTATATAATGTAAATTACAGTAATACAAATTACTAGAGATTTAGATTTTGAAGTCATTTTCGATCATCTATGTGTAGTTCGACGATCTCATTTAAACCTCCTTGATACTTCCTTTCCCTGCATTTGATGAAGATATGTTCCATTTTTGCCGGACTTCTCCACATTTACAGATCGGGTCGTCTTTTAATCCCCTATAATGCGTCGTATAATTACACCTACCATGTCCGGTTTAAGTCGATATAAATTACGCCATGATTTTCGTAGTAGGCCAAACCTCATGTCCCATTGGTCCTCCCAAGCAGTTAGAGTTTTTAATTGGTAATTATAAGCGTCATTATATCCGATTATAATATAATGACTTTCATTCGATAACCAAAATTCACTTTGTAATTCGTCATAATAAGCTGTTGATTATTATAATTAATCGAATCCTACTGTAGTTCAATTTTCAAATAAGTTCGTTTTTTCGTTATTAATAATTTTATGAAAAATCATTTATGTAGAAGCACAAATGAAATTGAAATAAGTACTTAAAGAACAATTAGAAAATCCTTATATCGAAACATTCGATTTCCTTTTTAACAGAATATAGTATATCTTTGAGATATATTAGATCTTTGAGTAATTTGAGATGTCATAGAATGTAATAAAATGCAAGTTGTTTTATAATATATTCATGATTAATTTTAAGTTTCAAAATATCCAATTATAATTTTAGTCCACGCTATAGATATAAATACATCAGTCAATAGTTTTTGCATAGATTACGTTAATAAATTGCTTTAATTGAAAAGTAATCAAATAATTGTTAATGAAAAACGATAATAGATGAAAATGATGAAACTAGTTATTTGTTTAATAATACTATTATTTATTTTTATGTGTTTGATGACACAATAATTGTCATTAAATGGATTAATTACACTTTGTTCACATGAATTCATTTCATATTTGTTATGATGGGTTTAATTAATGATTTTTAATTATACTTTTAATTTAATTTTTATGTTTTAATAAACATTTATGAACCGATAAAAGTCTTTAATTTAATAATAAACAAAGTTAAAATTATTTATCTTTATAATTGATTTATCCATCACTTAATTATATTTTAGACATATCCAAAAGTGAATAAAATTTAGAAATAACCTCTACCTTTGCCCACTATATAAATATCACTGAACAAATTGAATGGATCAATAATTTATTTAAATTTACATGAGAAATCAGGAAACGAACGTACAAAAGATGATTGCTAATGAAATCACAATACATCAAAATGACTTTGATTTGATTTGCAGAACTCGTGCAATTTTTTTTTTGCTTTCTGAATCCATATTCACGGCGCGCACTGTAAACAAATCGAATTAATATTAAATTCATCCCCTAATAAAATCAGAACCGAAAGCGAGATGAAGAGGCAGAGAGAAGGAGAGAATTCGATTTCCAATTATTGATGTAGTGATGGTGAGGATGGTAATTGTGATGATCCCATTAAATTAAATTGCCCCGAAAAAAGAATGAATTTCAAAATTCGGCCTCATTCTCCACTTTTTTGTCAAATTGAAACGTTTAATTTCAAAACGTGTAAAGTAGTCAATTAACTTTTATCGAAATAAACAAATATTTTTTGTTACTTATCTTTAAAATGTCCGCTTGTATGGTCTAGTTACTAGCACCCTAGACTGCCTCCCCAGTGATCGTAGGATTGATTTATGGACGGACATTTTTCAGTGTGAAAAAAGTTTTTCCAAATAACATTCCTAGCGAAATATAAGTAAAGGTGCAAGAATATAATTGAACGGGTTATCTGGACCCGCTTATAACCAATCTAGGTGCTTTTAATTGACTACTAATTCACTACAAAAATAGTGACGAAAAGTCTAACACACGTTGGTTGATGTTGAGACCTGTGCACAGCGACTTGTATGAAACCAATCAGCTCGAGTTGTTTGATATTTAAAGCAAAGCCAAGCAAACATTTTCAACCGTAATTAAAGTCTTTAAAGCCTAAATCATAAAATTTCAAAACAGTCTCAACTTAAGACTACCCCAATTTCCGTACTGGAATATTTTTTATTCAATATTTTTAGAAAAAATAATCTTTATATTTATGATTAATAAACTAGACCAGATAATTGATAATTGACTACTAATTCACTGAAATTTAAATAGTCTTGAAAATTTTTAAATCCGTTGGTTGAGGATGAGACACCCTAAGTTTCTGATTGGAATGTGGAAGGAAATATTCATTTATTTAATATGTTTTGTACCTTTATTATATTTAAAAATATTTTCATTATAAAGGAGCATTTTTTAGTTTTCTTAATTTATAGTTTTCTTGGAATAAGATAATCCCCAAGATTAAACGATAAAATATTTCATAACCATACAGCCAAACCTCAAAAGGTTTCTAATATTATAAAATGGACAGTTTTTTTTAACTATTTTATTCATATAATCTTTATAATATGTATTTAAAGATACATAAGATAAATGCTATATATTGAGCTTATCATTTTTGGATTAATTTGAATTTTTTTTTTATTGTACACATTTTTCTCAAATTTGCATACGTATCTACTGGATCCTTGCTTAAAGAATATTTCAGTATTATTTGAAAAGAATGTACTATTCATTTATATTTGTTTTTATTTTCTCGAAAATATTAATATGTTATGTTTGACCATTATGACTGAACAAGATTTAAAATTTTTTTTTTTATTTATTTACGAGATACCGTCGTTCAAATGGGAATACATGCATAATATAGGGCTCTCTATGTCCATTTAGCCTTTGTGCCTAACTTCTCTCACCTTCATATGGTGGACAACGTTAAACACAGCTTGTGGGAAGATGAACATTAAACCAGTGGGAATACAGGTCAGTGAACAAACGAATGAATGGAGCTAAAAATTGTTCCAGTTCCAGTATAAGACAAGTCAAACCAGATACACCTAGATACCAGTTGACGGAAGACTCATTCTTACGAAATAAACAACAGTAGGAGGACAGCTATGGTCGAATGAACTACTGTTTTGACGTCAGGTATGTGGCAACTCGTCAAAAATCGAAAGCCCATCAAAAACCAAGATAGAAGCTGCGCGGAGTTAAGATTTGTACTCAAATGACAACTTATTTGTTGTGTACCAAATTCAGCATGACGACGACAGAGTCCAAAGGGACATAAAAAACACCACATTATAATTTAATATTATTTTCTTGATATTAAAGATTAAAAATTCCGAAACTGTTAAAAATTGTCATAGATTGAAGCACTTTTAAAAAGAATTACATCAAAATTGATAACAACAAATTTATAACAATTGATTTAAATAATAAAATGACTTAATTAAATGCTATTCAATTAACAGTAGTCAGAGATAGGTTAGCATATCCCAATATTGTGGCAAATGAAGCTAATTGATATTGATAAAAAAAAATACCAACCATATTCGTAGGGAGTGACTTTCTTATATTGTTCAATAATTTATTTTCAATTTTAAACCACTAAATATTAATAGTTAAAATTACACTGAATTTGGAAATGAACGAATCAATTTCAGGTGTTTACGCGGCTGAACTTGTCTCTCCCCTAGCAGCAGGAGAAGAGGAGGGGTCGTGTGGCCCCAAAGTGATGAAAATTAAATGGCTATGAATATAAAGTCGCTCAGTCACGTCTGACGGATTTTTAGAGCCATTTAGACATCCAAACAAATTGATTGAAATTCAACAATCATGTCTTGTACCTGTCTTTTGCCACCCCTACCCCACTCCTGCTCTTCCACTCTTTATTTGTACACTGCTTATGTCAATACAGCACCGGTTCAAGGGAGCAAAAAAGGATCCCCTTTCGAGAAAATACCAGTCGATTATTTCAGTCTACTTGGCACAGGATTGCCGTCTTTTCTATTAAAAAACGAGTTCTATTAAGGTATCATCATCTTTTTGTAATTCGTATTTTTAATAAGAAAACCGGATTCATCCAAATGATTGGTAAATGAAATGAATTCAATATGATTTCTTATCATTTGAAATTGATTATGAGAGATTTTTGTTCTCATTTTTCCAAATTTCATTATAATTTATTGATTTATTTTTAGAAACGAGGTTAGAAGAAATATTTTCTACGGTTTCATTTATTATCCCTAATTCGATATTAAACTTCAGTAAAATTGATTTGATTAAATAATTTTCCTGCAGAAGGTTTTAATCATTTTTCAAACAATTGCAATCCGTTATTTCATTTGTTTTATTAACAGATTTGTAATGCTATATCAGAAAATATGACCCATAACTGCGACTTAATTAGCTGTTCTATTAAGTTAATATTGGTATTCAAAGATGCACAAAGAGAACAGTTTTCGAAAGCCATCATTACAGTATTTGAATTCGAAAAAATTTTATACTATTTTCTCGTTTTTCAAAATCAGGGATTTTAGACTTTCAATGTGAGCTACTCAAATTTTCGAAATTCTGGATATATTTCGGATTTTATAACTATCCCCATCAATAGATTGTTTGAATAACGCCCAATAGCGGAGAAAGGGGAGTGCGGCTATAAGGCTGACCGATTCGGCATTTGCCGTTTTTCGTTTTTTTTTCACACTGTATGTAATCATTTGTGATTGATGCCAATCTAATAATATCATGGGCAATTATGTATGGACAATAGACTATGGATCTGATTAAAACCGTTAAAACTATTAATTAATATTCAAATGTTGCAAAAAATGAGCAGAAACAAAATTAAACAGCTTTAAACCCAAATAGGCGAAAATCAGTTTTTTAAAACCGTTTGGACAAAATGGCATTCCTGTAAATTCAATGTAACTATTTGTCTAATTTCACAATAAATAATTAAAAAACGAAAATATGAAATTTTTTCCATATGTCGTTTTAAAAGAAAAAAATTAAAACAAATATAAATATGATTCGATTTCTAAAANAGGCGAAAATCAGTTTTTTAAAACCGTTTGGACAAAATGGCATTCCTGTAAATTCAATGTAACTATTTGTCTAATTTCACAATAAATAATTAAAAAACGAAAATATGAAATTTTTTCCATATGTCGTTTTAAAAGAAAAAAATTAAAACAAATATAAATATGATTCGATTTCTAAAAAAATCTTATTTTAAGACAAAAATGAATCCTTAAGGAATAAAGTAGGCACCAGGATAATATATGAATTAGAGAAAAACTGCAAATGTGCTAAAGTAAACAGACTCTAAGGCTCATGAACGGTTTCAAAGTTTGGCAGGTTAGCCAAAGCCATTCTGGTCACATAAAAGCTCAGTCAGATGCGAGCTAGATACAGCCTAAATCCAATAACACTCGCTATGCCTTTTTGTCCATGCATGCCATATTTCTTCTATAAATACTATTTTATGTTACCCCGATTTCCTTAAATACGAACGATATCGTTTTTTTTTAAATATACTTTTTTTTATATATTAATAAAAAATTAAAGCTTTAAGTAATAGAAAACTGTCGCAACAATTTTTTTAATTAGAGCTATTCCATCTATCTAAGCGGTTTTACTTTGACTAAGCAATGTCTGTTCCTAATTATTTCGTATTCAAAACAACCCAAACAAATTGCTTCTCGTTATTTTAATTTTATTAACTATCAAACGCTATTCAGGGACTGTTTCCAGTCTCGTGATCAGCAATACGCATTTATAATCAATTTTGGGTAAATTAAAATGAATTATACAATTATTAACTGAAAAGTATCTGTCTGTCTCTGAGTAATTCAAAATCAAAATCTAAATTCAAGATGGACATACAACACCATCGTATAACTATCGTTCATTCTTCTTTTTTTATTTACATTTTATGACTGCATAAGATTAATATCACTATAAACCTTTTTAAAAAATATGGTATAAAGACATAATACAAAAAATCTACATTTAAAATTACAATTAACTATTTTATGAATTTTAGTTGCATAAAATTGATATTATGATACAAATGTTCGTTTTGACCTCCGTCTAAGAAATTCAACGTCAGTTTCGTTGTGTACGGTTTAAATTTATTTTACAATTATTTTTTTTATTGTTTAATTTACCTTGTTAAATTCATAAATAACTTTATAAATTTTTCAAAAAATATTTTATATAGTTTTATTTAACTTATAATAAACTTCTAACGACGATTTATATAAAACTTTTATATAAATCGTCGTTAGAAGAAGAGGTGGCAATTTTTCTCACGGTCGAGTTTTGAAGCTCATAAATTGTAATTACAATATTTAATTATTGTCTTTAACTATAAACATTCCAATTTTCATAATTCTGGCTTATACTAATCGGGATTTATTGATAAAATTTGTTATCATCGAAATGGTGGTTTTGAATGTACTCACTAATTATCGTATAAAAATACTATTAAGCTAGATAAATCATCTTATTTAATTTATATTAATAGACAACATAAATAACTAATAAAATTATAAAAGAAAAACTAAATTGACCCTCTCAATGTGTGCAGCTTCATGCGGGACAATCTAATATTTACAATGTAGAAGCCAATACTTCTTTTATAATCTCCAATCTTAATTACACACTATTTCAATATGAGTATACATTAATTAATTGCCGCAGCCAATTTATTTAGGAGGTTGTGATTTATAAATTTAATTGAATTTTTCCCATTAAATGACCGAAACTGCAGTTTTTCTTAATACAAGAATACTAGTGATGGTGCTCTATTACCTGGATATTCCGAAAATTTTCGACCGAATGTATTAATTTACTTAATTGTATTTTTTAGTGTCTTATTTATAATTATATTATTTATAATTTATAATAATAATTATTTTCTTATTCTTTACTTCTTACTCGCGAATAAATATCTAATAAATAAACAAAATCTTGGAACGAAACTGGCCGTTTCCTAGAATTTTTATTTTTCGTTTTAAAAATAATCTTATTTTTTAAATTCAAGTGTCACAGGTACTTCTCTTATAATTCAACAAATTTAAATAATATTCAATAAAGTACACGTGATGTTTTCTATTCAGTGAAACGAATTCTGTTAATCTGAAGAAGAAATTATTAATGTCGTTCAATAACAATATCAATTGAAATACAAATTACAAATTTAATACTTATAATTCAATACACAATAAAAAGTGCTACAAAGTACCTGCCCCTTGAACATGTTTTGAAGTTTTACTTGACCCAAATTGTAGATTGAATTCATGACGCACTTTGAGAAACTGGAAACTCATCTGAATCGCAAAAAACGCGCCATGGCAAATTGATTTCGTCTGGGCGGCTGTCTGCGGATTCTTTTCAGAGGAGGAAGAAGATGTAGAAAAAGTCCATTAGTATAAAAAAAACGGCGAAACGACAATAGTAAAGACTGCGTGATTTATTGGCGAACTAGTTTAAGGTCATGGCCCGCCAATTCAAGCAAACAATGCTAGTAATTGACCGAACATAGTTGCCCTTAAGGATCACTGCAGATTTTTACGAGTTAAGGACTGTTCCCTCAAAAGTTGCTCTACTTCTTAGTCAAGTTTTTTAAATTTAGGATTTCTCTTTATTTTGAAATTTGCATCTCTTTTGATAAGTTAATAGTTATTTATTTAACTAGGTCGATAAAATAAGTATTATTAAACACAAGGGTTGTTTTAAGCCACGAGCGTAGCGAGTGCCTTGATGAAGGCCCAAGTGTTTAATAATGCTTTATCGACCGAGTTTTATTCAAAATTGTATGCATTTTTTAAATGACATAAAAAATTTAAAAACATTAAAAAATAATTGTTTCATTTAAAATTTGGTTAGGCGGCTCTTAATTTAAAATATTTTACATTCCTCTCTTACTCATAGCCGCGATGCGTAGTTTTCGATAGGAGGTTTATTTGAAGAAAATTCGTTAATACTGGCAAATCACAGGTAAGCCACGCCCATCAAAACTGACGACCATATAAATTTGGTGGATTTTTTTACGGAGGACACACTTTAATAATAAAAATTACTAGTGCTTTAAAGAATTGTTTAAAGCACTTGTGCTAAAAAATGTTAGTGTCATAATATTAGTTTTAAGCAACAAAAGTACATAAAAAAATATACGGGTATTTTATGCAGAAGTAGACATAAAAGTAAACGTATTAAGAAAATTGATTGACAACAAAACTATTCCCCAGAAGCAATCCCTTTACTAATGCATACATCTGGACCGCAGATGGAAGTAGAAGGAGTACATTGAGTCAAAGATTCGGCAGGCTTGACTGGTCTTCCGAAGTCTGACTTGGTCTATTGGTAGCTCATCCAAACTTCCTCTTGAGGCTAGATCTGAGCTTTACAAGTCGAAAATCATTCCGATATAGACCTACGGTATGGAACTGTGATCTACTCCACACTCGTGGTCACAGCATATCGTTGTACCACTATCTTTAGGGCCCTATACTTTAACTCTATTAGCGAACATCGGAGGACGAGATATCTTCAAAACCTAGTGGAAAACGGTTCAAGCAGACTAAACTCTGGTTTTAAAGCTGTTTGGATCTTTCTATTTGACTGGATTTGATTGGGTTATGTATGTAACAGCAAAGTTAATGTAATCTCTCACCTCTGCACATTTTTAACCCTACATGCTCCCAACCCTTGTTATGTCCATAACTTGTGACGATACGGGTATTATTCTCAAAGAAAAATTATTTCTTTGCTTTTATTAAGCGACAATATGACGTGAAACGCAGTTGTATTTTTACAATTTTAGTTATAACATATGAAAATATGCAAAAATCCATAGTAAACCAAATTTTTTTTAAATTTAATATAGTTCTAAACCAAATGTCTGTAATAACAAATCAATTACTCCAGTCAATAATAATTGAGTACAAATTACAAATCATTCTTTATCATAAGGAATTGAATTAAAACTACAAGAGACATTTTTTACAGGCACACTCTATATTTTTTAGAGCAGGAGGATGGTATTTGCTAATACATAAATATTTGCTGAACGGAAAATTCTTGAGATTATTTATAACCAAAATCAATTTTCTCTTTCGTCGATATCGAGAAAGACATGATGCTGATACTAATAAACAAAATTACATACAACACTCTGAAATTCTGTCCCTCCCCCTCACCGAAAAGTGGTCCAGAAAAGAGCCATATTTTTGGCTTGGCCATTATCGAATTCTCTTCCCAAAGACGGAACGAAGAAGAAAAACAAGAGGTGGGAGGAGGAAATCTGATGGGAATCAGCCGAAGAATATGTCTCTATTAGACCGGGGAGCATCCCGACATTGCGGTCCTCGGTAATATATTTGCTTACTCTCGGATAAATATTTCTGCAAAAAATAATCCCACTATCTTCAGCGTTATGGCCATGAATAAATTAGTATTTGGGCAGAAAATATTTTAATGGAATTTGAAATTATTGCTTTAACCCATATTAATACTGTTTTGGGAACTAGATGCATATAGTTTAGGAAGAATTTGATAAATGCACATAATTAGAAAAAGAATTGTAAAGATTAATATTTTAAAATAACCTATTTTTAATATTATTATTTATTGTTTGCATTTAATATTCAATTATTACTATCTTTAGGTGTTTACAGTTTGTCAGAAGTTGAAGAAAGCCCTAATGTTTATTATTTCTTACTAATTGAACGAATCCAGGAATTAATACAATTTAAAATCAAATGAACAACGTCCTATATCGTCAGATGGACCATGCTAAAAAGAATGTGTGGCGTAAGTCGAGACTACGAACGATAACATTATATACATAAAGGACAAAGTCGAAGCATCCATACAGCCGGCAGCGACCCGGTCGCTCATCAGACCAAAAGAACAAATCTTCTAGCGCCGAGAATAGCCCTCCAGAACCTTAAAAAAATATTAATAAAAGAAATGATTAAAAACCTTTAAAGGTTTTTATGCAATTTAGTTTCATTAAATTGATTTTGAGGTATTATTACGAATATTTTTTGTCTATAGCATTTTATATCTTGAGTATTTAAAAGTATTTAAATCCTTTGAAAAACTAGTGTTTTTCTCTTTATTACTAAGGTGTGATCTCCTTCAAAGATTTCTTATTAAATTAATCAAATTCGTATAGAAATCAGTTGTTATGCTTCATATACACAAATATACTTACAGAGACATAAAATAGAATATATATTTTTTTTCAGAATTAAAATTGAAGATAAAAATTTCAACATTTTCGATGTTAATTAAGAATAAGGTCGCGTGGATTTTCCTTTTGTGACGTTGGAGACAGACTGATTCAAAATGATCACTGCACACGTTTATGTAATTGACTATACTCTTAACAAAAATCCATATTTATTATCAAATATCTATTAT
>JXOV01023003.1:0-11401 GCA_001014945.1 Clogmia albipunctata
AAAATTTTACGTGTTTACACTTTGACACTCTACTCCAAAAATTGAATATTTAAGTACAAAACTATTAAATCAAATAACTATTTCGGACCTATCTATGAATTTAGACTTCTTGCGACTATGTGTATAAAAGGGATACAAGATATGAATTTTCAAACAACGATGGCATTTCATGTTAATTTTCTTAAAATGTATAAAATTAAGTATAAAAGCACGGTCGATTAACACTATTAAACACACGAGCTCAGTGCTTCTTAACGCCATATGTATCTTTGTGTAATTCCGTATCGAAAAGTAGCCTATTTTTAACCCAAATTCTTTCTGGAACGGTTTACTTTACATCAATTTGTAGAGATTGGTAATTATTATAATTATAATTAGTAATTATCGATTTCTGGTATTTTTTCAGAATTATATATACCATAAGTTAATATCGGTGAGATCACAGCCCTAATCAACAATACTTTCAAACCAATGCTCAATCTGGTACTCAGAATTCCACTCAAACAAATAGACAGATATATTACTTTTTCAAAACTACTTAAATCGATTCTAAGTCGACTTTCAAAAATAAATAAGTAGGGGAAATATGTACATGTGTTTCTGGATTTTGGCTACTTTAACTCGCATCTGACTGAGCTATCATGTGACCCAAATGGCTTTGGCTATCCTGCCAAAATTTGAACGTAATCAGTCCATGCGTCTTAGTGCCAGGGCCCTCAGAAGTTTTTCCTGCGAAATGTGTTTTTATTTACATTCAGTTCCATTGAACATACTGGAGAATTTTTGCTAATTTATATATTATTCTGGTGCTTATTTCATCCATTAAGGACTTATCTTTGTCTTAAAATAGGATTTTCTAGAAATAGAATCCTATATATATTTCTTTTAATTTTTTTTCTTTCAAAATGGCATATGGACAAAATGGCATACCGCTCGTATGGACAAAATGGCATACCTCTCATTTTGTCAATTAGTGGTATTTATCTAATTAAACCGGACATATTTTGTCCATAGATAGATTTAATTTTGTTTCTGCTAATTTTTTGCAACAATTGGATATTAATTTTATTAATTAGATAACCAAACATGATTACTGTATAATATGGCGTTGTTGTGTGCTACCCATAAAGAATTATAATCCAAAAACAAAACACCATGCCATTTTGTACATACTTCCCCTACTTTTAATTATTTATTGCATATTTTTAATTGTTGACGAGATGAAAATCATAAAAGAACCATAATTTTAACAATTAATTAAAATTTACGAAAATGCATAAACGTTTTTATAGTTATTGTATAAAGTACATCTCGAAGTAATTGAATTTAAAATTAAAAAAATATTATCATTGCCTTACAGAAGTTGTTGTTTCTATATAACCATAAATTTAAAGCTTCAATATCCTTAAAGGTTTTCAAATTTCTTTATTTTCTGAAAAGTCATAAACAATATTTTCAACATAGTTACTTTTAATGGATCACATATCGGTTATGCATTCTCTGAGACAGTAACACATAATGATAAAGGATTCATGTCTAGACAAACCGTCAACTGAAAAAGTCTATAAAGATAGACATGGCATAAATAAGGGATTATCCATGTTGATGGTTGAGCATTCGTTCCAGCAGAAATATAGACATTTTATTATTTGCGCTTTTCTTTATCCCATCCCTGTCCATTTCACAAACAATGGCTATTTGCCCGACAGCACCAACATCCCCTTTTTATCCCTTTGTTTCCTCGAGGCTTTTGTCCAACGTGGTTTACTTCAATTGGGGTTTATCGTGGTTAAATATTAAAATAAAGAATGTTAAAGTATCTGTCTTTTGCAAGCATTTCTTTTCTTCATTTTCGTAATCATAAAGTAAAACAATTTTTAATAAGAGCTCACGCTTTTGACCTTTTCATCATCTTTGTTCTTTTATTTGTCTTCGGGGTATTGCAGTAATTTATCGCCCAATCATCCACAAAATTGAACATTGTTATCTTTATTCATACACTTCTTAGCACAAATCAATTGAGGGCTTGCTTTTTATAATTCTAATAACTTTAAAGATTTAATTGGGTATTATCTTATATAAATTTACTCAATTATTCTATTTATGAAAATATTTGATAATGTTAATGAAATCTCGGTCTAATAAATCAGCCGGGATTATAAAATGTGTACATGATATTGTTTAAATACAATAGAAACAATATTGTTTGTAGACAATTAATTTCCTTTGCTTGCTCAAACAAAGTAAAACTGTTCAAAAAGCAAATTATTGTGAGAATTTAGCTTTAAGTTACTTAATACTGTTTTATAGCAATTTGAAGGAATTCAAAATCATAATTATTTAATAATTATTTTTATTAAAACGTATTATATAATATTAAATATCACGTCTTTTAAAAGAATTATTTACAATTTATAAGCTATAATTTATAAATTTATTATAATTAATTATTTATTTGATTATCATAATTAAGTATTTGTAATTATACTTTGGCAAATGTCGCCAGACGGGTTGTGTAGTTTTTGCTCATTGATGTGTATTGCCGAAAAATGTCATAAAGTGACCGACGTATTTGGACTAAATGTTGAATATTGGTTTTTCAACATGATATTTGAAAATAAATTTAATTCACCTATTGTATCTTTCAAATAAAAACTAATACAAACTTCATTATAAACTGATTCTTTACCTTACTAACTGTCTATCCCAAACTAACCCTAAACCCTTCCCTTATACTGTGTTTGACCTATACTGCCCTCGAGAGCGGTGCCGAATAGCGGTAGATAGTGAAAACGGCTACGTGAGGAGGAAGCGATGGGCGGCACCCATCATTCCATGGAATCACGATGGTGCAACGATCCGGAGATCATTCATATGTATTTATATATATGAGTGAGGGCTATAACTCAGTTATGGGTTCTTTGATCCAATTATACAATACAATACAATTTACATTGTAAGATTTAAATTTTAATCATAAACAATCACTAATAATTAATATAAAAAAAATCCCTTTCAATTTCTCTAAGGAACATGGGTGGTCTCAACCTCAACCAACGGGTTTTCGACATTTCGGTGACTATTTGTTTATGTGTATTATTAGTCAATTAATAACACCTAGACCAGTTGAAAAAGGACCCAGTCAATCGTACCCGCCCGGGGATCGAACCCTTGACTCCGAAGAGGCAGCCGGATGCGTTACCATATCGACCACGAGACAGACTAATAATTAATATAATACGAATCAATTTCATACAAACTACCCGGGCCCCACACAAACACAATATTGTGGGGCCCAGGCAGTGACTCGGGCACCCGTCTGGGTGGCGTACTGTTACTATTTATTATTAGTATTATGTCTATTGACAGGTTTTTGCACCGAAGTAGAAAACACCATCCCTTTCATAGCTTTCATCAGTATCCATTTTGGAATTGCCACAATTGACGATAATTGTTGTTCGACTGTTGAGGGCGGGGATTCAAATAATAATAATAATGAATTTTGAATGAAAAAATACGATCTGAACAGAGTTCGAACCTAGGTCTATCGATTTGAATTGTATGACAACGCCAACGCTTTAACCAACTCCGCCGATTTTAATCACAAATTTCCGAAACTAATTAAACCGGTAAGGAGAGGTATTTTGGCGATATAATTAAAAATAATTATAATAATGTTTATTGATCGTCGGAAAATCGATAGAAAAATATCAGCAGATTTTGAAGCTTTGAAAACCTGTTTAATTTCGAGCAAATAATGTTGACGACACTAGTTGTTCGAGTGTTGAGGTTGAAGATATTATTTTTGTAAATGTATTTAAACTGATATTAATCTGAAGTTGTTATTAATAGTTGATGATTACAAATGATTTTTGAAAATAAAAAATCACTACTTTTTAATTTTGTGATGCTATCCATTAAATCTTAATGTACAATAATAAAAAAAACATGAAGAAGAGTAAAAATTCAGTTTTCAATAAAAAAAAATAGTCTCGTTGTTTTTGTCACGCGGGCCGCGTGTTCCTCATGCCTGATCAACACAATTATTCATTTGCATTATTTGGATAATAGAAGGAAATTCGGCCTCCTGAACCCTGCCAGGGCGACGGGTTTTTTCTCTTTGTGCGACCTGATTTCTTGCGGCAACCCCACCGACTTCTCTCGACTGATGAGGTATTTAAAGGCTGTTTTGAACGCCAGAGCATTCGCTTTGTGAAGATGATCATTGATGCTTTATTTTATTTTTATTACTTCTTTTCTTGTCAGGGTAAGAGTTTTCTCTTCCTCTGAATCCATTGTTGACCGATCAACGCCACTGTCCACTTCTGTTCTTTTNAATGAGGTATTTTAAAGCTGTTTTGAAGGCCAGAGCATTCGCTTTGTGGAGATGATCATTGATGCTTTATTTTATTTTTATTACTTCTTTTCTTGTCAGGGTAAGAGTTTTCTCTTCCTCTGAATCCATTGTTGACCGATCAACGCCACTGTCCACTTCTGTTCTTTTTATGATTTTTTTTTCTTCCGTATAATTTGCCATCTCACACAGGAATAGTTCATATAAGATAGGACTGAATACCTAAGATTGTTATAATTTTATAATTGAATACAATAAAATTAAATAATTAAAATAATTATTTGGATAATGATCGAGAAATCGGGTCTCGGATAAGCGGGATTATTCTGTATTAGAATCATAATTCAACTTGGACAATTTTCTATTTTAAATTTATTTACAAACTGTATTGATTTTTTTTGTATTATTAAATTATTATTTATTATATTTTAAACATAGTTTCAGTGCTAATATAAACAGAACCATATGTAGTATATATGTATGTTTATCTGTTGATAAAATATTTCGTAGAAATGTACGGAAAACCAAAATCGTCCTCTTGAGAATAAAAAGGAAACGGAAATCGTGATAAATATGTGCCAATCGATTTTAAAGTGTGTTACATTCATTCCTACGAGAATCATCAATCTTCCTCTCTTATTTTATGCGGATTCTTGAATATCATTACATACGCAAATCATTCATTGAATATTTTATGTTTATCATCCCAAGTATGAACTGACGTCATATGATATGCTGATGATGCAACTTAAACAACAAATTTTCAATTTTCACTGTCTATTTAAGAGAATATGATAAAAATACAGTGAAAATTCAATGATAATAGAAATTACAATAATTGAAGGGCCTAAGGAAATTAAATAAAAAGCCTTAAATTTGTCGTATTTATTAAAGAAGCACCTAATTAACAGAAAACTCCCCCGCTAGTGGTCTTTCAAATTAAAAATTAAATTAATTTTGCAAGGTAAATACCCACAACTTTTTCGTACATTGGAAGTTTCTTTTAATTAATTGAAACCATATAGTTTTTTCTAAAAATTAATTTGAGAATAAGAAACCTAGGAAATGTACTTAGTGGTTCATTAGCTTGTGATTAAATTTTAAAGTCCGGTAGAAATTAATCTGACTTCTACCGGTTAAAATTTCCTTTAAAATTTGTTAAATAATCCCTAACTGAAGCAAAATCAGAATTTGAACCATTTTGAATAACAAAAATCTTAAAACATATATTTGTGCTTCAAGCGTATAAAATTCTAATTTTAATATCTCGTAAAAGCCCTTGAAAATTTGAATGAATTGTTTTTATGTAATTTTAAAAATTCATTATTTATCTCGAGTTTTTACGGTTACTTTATTGTTTTTGTTTGCGCTGACCTAAATTATTTATTTGATGAAATATTAAGGGAGGGATACTGTTGCATATGGGAATCTGAATAAACTTGGCAAATGCCATGAGAATACTTGACTTTTAATGAGTTCCATAAAGGTACATTTAATATTCATTGGTCAACTCTTTTTCCCGAAAGCATCATGTTCACTTTAACTCGTATATGGCGGAAAATATAAAGTTCGAGTTCAAAAAAAAAACTTTAAACATTTATTGTATATAAAAAACGGATGAAGCACTCTGTATTACGTGAAAATTCTAATAAATTTTTTTAAGTTTACATTTATTATTTAAAAAAAACCTTAAACTTGTTTAATGGCATAAAATAATGAATAAAATTCTTTTAATTATTGAATTTGTTTAAAATAGTACATACTTATTTAACTTTTTTTTATTTTACATAAAATTTAAGAAATGTGTGTTTTTAAAATTTTAGTAGAAAAAAATTAATATATTAATATATGAGAGACTGTTTGCTTGGGTGGGTTGTGGAAAGCAATGGAAATTGATTAGGGATGTACCTACCGGGACGACTGTCTTCTGTTACAGTTTTGGAAGACCTGCAATGTATTCTTGATTGGGAGGACAGGACTTGGATTGCCAAAACGGACTTCTGTCTTTTATACGGAATATTTTTGTACATAGAAGTGCTGGAGTTGCCCATCCTGCCCATGCCACTACGTTTTTCGAAAATGTAGCACCGGGTGAGGGTTCAGAACACACACTGTGGGATTTTGGTATTGTCTATTGATTCCCACTTGATATGAATTTAATGTTTGTTAGTACATTGAATTAAGTGGTAAAAAATTAAATAAAACAACTCTTTTTCGTGGTAATTGTTCCAGGTCTAATTGTGTTCTGCTGATTATTATTTTGGAACTCTTTATTAAACAATATTTACAATAATTACATTATTGGGGAAAACTTGATGGGATATAGGGTGTTCCTCATCCAGCCGTGGTTTCTCGAGACACTACAAGGCTAATCAGCCGGTTTTCTTCATGTATTACTTGGTGTCTGAAATTCAATTCTCTTTATTATCTACATTCTCTGATTAATATTTGATTAAATTCAAAAATAAAACAATATCCCCGGCCTCAACTGTCGAACAACAAGTATCGTCAAAACTATTTGTTCGACTTGTATGACGTGCACAAAATCGAAGAGATTAACCGGTTCTTTCTATAATACTAGTAATTTGCTGTCATTTACTGAAAGGCTACAGATGAAAATTGTTAACGGGATTGTCTTCTTCGTAGTAGCAACAATAACAAAAAATGTATTTTTATATAAAAAATAATCTGATACATTGGCTAAAAAGTTTATTTCAAAATTTGAATTATCCTTTCATAACTTTTGGTACACGAAGTTGAAATCAATATTTCTCTAATCAAATAAGTTTTAACTTTGTATTACAAAAATGTCAATTTAAACGCTTGCACCTGATTAGAAATATAAATATTAATTATTCTGTGATAATTAAATGGCAAGTTTAATTGCATGGATGAAATTTCAAATGAGTGGACTAATTAATAAATTCACGTGCTCAATATTTAGATTAATCCACGTGATACTCTGTAAATGAGATTATTTTATTAGTCAAATTAGTTTAAATGAATTAAATTTCGTTGCATGAAATTAGGTTTATTGAATAAATCAGGTAGCTTATTAATGAATTTTTTGGCATTGATATAAATAAATGTCATTGAAATCTTCCATATTTGGCTCTAATCTCAGTGAGTGCTTTAAAGAGTCAATGCTCTTTGCCTTCACATTCTAATAAAACTCACTTAACATCGTGTGAATTATGTTCATTAACGTAAATAAAATCTAGGTGTGATAATGTATAAAAGTCACGTACCACCACCGGTTTCTGAAATATGTGTATTCTAAGGGGTAAATAAATATAAATTACCATTGTCTATGCAAAGACAAGTAACATGTAATAAACTTAAAGGTTTTGGTTTAACTTTTAAATCAAAAACTTATTAACATTTTTAAAATTAAAGTTTATGATGAAAGTGTTTTTAAAATCGGCTGTACAAAAAAGCTCACTAAAGAATTTAACATTGATTCATGTATTTAGCACACAATATATTCAGAAAAGGACTTCATAATCAATTCAATATAATCTGGAACCACAGATCTTGAGTTTATTATCAAGAGAATTGGTCGTTTCAGAAAATTTCTACAATCGTCATATTAGTCATTTATTGACAGTGTTGTATTTGAGTCCTTTTCACTATTCATTTCTTTGTGCTTATATATGATTTTGTTAAAGATTTAATAGGGTGTTTTATAAAATTCTGAATCAAAAATAAATAAATTGTAACAAAGCTACAAGTGTCAGTAAACGAAATTATATTATGAAGTTTATAAATGAATTTCATATTACGATACATTTAACGATTGACCAACAGATAAAATCTTCGCCACGATGAAAAATTGGATGTCATTTTAGAAAAAATCAGTAACCATTTTAATTTACAAATGATTTTATTTAATATTTGTTATGCATTTTGTTGCTCAAAATTGATACTATGACATTCAAATTTGTTCTGTTAAAGTCATTATTAGAACACAAGTGCTTTAAAGAATCACTAGTGTTTTTTTTATTATTAATGTGTGACCTCCGTAAACGAAATTCATCAATTTATATGAAAAGTTACTTTAATACTGGAGGTTTTACTGTTAAATATTGAGAAATTTTTACGAACATTGACGAATATTGACGAACACTATCCGACACTCCCAGATTACAGTTATGGATTTTTATATTTAAAAATTATGTTTCGAATGAACATTTTGTTATGAAATAGAAACATAAACATCATTGAAAACTATTATCCAAATATTAGAATTTATGCCGAAGAAATCAAAAGCGATAACGACAAAAGAATTTCTCAATGTATTGATTGGTGCCATGAAATTGAAGTTTAACCAAATTGAGAAACCATTACACTTTTTTTTGTTTATTTGAATTTATTATTAATTTAGGAATGTTCGATCCTTTTCCGGCATTACGCATTGAGCAATAAAGACAGGAATAGTGTGTGGAACAGAGCAATATATATTTTTATAAAAATTTAAAGAATTTTTAAGACTATAGTGTTAATTTATTTAAAAATTCATGAAATTTTGTATAAAACACGGCCGATAAGCACTCCGGTCTTCTTTAAGACACTCGCTACGGTCGTGGCTTAAAACAACCCTTGTGTTTAATGATGACTTATCTCATCGACCTTGTTGTATNTGTGTGGAACAGAGCAATATATATTTTTATAAAAATTTAAAGAATTTTTAAGACTATAGTGTTAATTTATTTAAAAATTCATGAAATTTTGTATAAAACACGGCCGATAAGCACTCCGGTCTTCTTTAAGACACTCGCTACGGTCGTGGCTTAAAACAACCCTTGTGTTTAATGATGACTTATCTCATCGACCTTGTTGTATTATTACTATATTAATTGCTTTGAAGAATTCCCGTATCGTCAGAATGTTTTCGTACATTACAAGGGCTGTGATTGAGTTAAAGTTTTTATTACAGAGATTTGATAGTATTACATAAACTTCGAACAAAAACTATGTCATATGCTGGTTTATATCATAACGTTGACATGAAGTTCTAGGTGGCTACTAGTTATCGCTTTTGGAGCACACTACTAGCACCTTTGAGGAGGGCACCTACCTCTGGGTTATCAAGAATTTAGGAATAGTACAGATCTTGATGACGTCAGGGTTTACTATTTTTTAAATTAAATTTCAATTTCTTTAACATAGGGTAAACTTGAAAGTGACGCCATACTCTCTTTAATTAAGGGTGGGTAAAAGATGTAGTTTTTTAACCGAATTAAGTTTTAAAGTAGTATTTCAAATTTTTTTTCTTGAATTTTATGCTCATAAAGTTCCCTTATCAAAATTTATATAAACAAAGAGAAATAATAGTAATTTTTAGTATAGTGTGTTATTTAGGTTGTTGGTAATGTGTTTTTTAATTTTTTTTTTAAATTTTGTACTAATAATTTGAACGCTTTCCATCAATTTGAGAGAGACACCAAGCTATTATTTATTTGCAAATGTTCTTACATTATATTTCTATTTAGGATATACAGTAGTATCAATGGATCCAGTGAATACAAGAAACTTAGTTTTGGTAATCGCAAAAATTAGAAATGCGAAAAACCGAAAAGTATTCTGATTTGATTAAATATTTTTCTGGTCCAAAAAAGGACTCGTAATAATGATAATAAAGCCTTGTCATTTTCAAAATGACGATCCAAAGTGGATCATAGGCTGTTACAGAAGGTTCTCTATCCGTTTTATTATTGTATTATTTTTAATTTATTAGTTTTTTATTATACTATATAACGAAATAAAAACTATTTTTCGAAAATCACTCCAAATTTTTTAATAAAAGACCACCCTATAATTATACTCGTATTCAAGGCCTGATGTTGCCGATGAGGACAAGTCATGATTTTGGGCGTCCATAAGCGCTTTCTTAATCCAAAGAATATAAATCAAAGCGATGTCAATGGCTGCGAGAGAAATATTGTCTTTCAACAGCTTAATAAATATTTATGATAATAATTCCATAAATCAATAGTCTTATATAATAACGTATTATGTAATGTAAAAATACATTATTCAACATTTTTATTTAAATTCTTCAAGGATATTTTCCTAATCACTCGTGAAGCCTTTTTTTAAATATTTATTTGTTGTCTTGTTTTAAAAAATTGTTTAAAGAATTCTTTAAAGCACTAATGCTTTTCTTTTATTAACAAAGCATGACCTACAAAAACAAAATTCATTAATTTATATAAATAGTTACCTATGATAGTTTTTTCACCTCAAAACGAATATTTTATGTAGATATGCCTGTGGAACGGTATTTTATAAAGCCGGATGGCAGCCAAAAATCAGTGAAAAAATGTGTTTTTCAATTATTTTTTTCATAAAAATTGCGCAATTAAAACTTAAACGGGCTTTTTGAACAAAACGTAATATTTAAATTTAAATATCAGTTAATTTGACCTATTTCCTACTTCAAAGTATAGTACGTATAATATCCATATCTCGAAAATGATGGTTAGATTTTCATTCCAACTTTAGTTCGCAATGGTTTTAAGCATTTCAAAAGACCACATTACAATAATATTAGATCTTAGTATTGGCAACTTTTAATGTTAAAAACTAGCTTTATTTTTTAAAGTAAATATTAAAATATGAGATGTTATATCGGGTACAGTAAACATTTTCCTCTTATTCAATGTCAGGGTATTAAAATATTAACGAAATACTAATCTTACAAGCTATAATAAATATTTTAGATTCAAATAGTAACCAAAAACAAACTTTATAACAATTCTAATCAAACCTTTGAAAATAAGGCCTTATTTGCCCATTGAAAATTCTAAAAATCTTTTTAAAAAACTAAATGAATTATTTTTTAAAATCCCTTATCGAAACATACGCTTTTCGTTATCCATTTGAGTTTCATAATGTTTCATATTTTCACACTGAGTGAAAATTTTTTAATTCTACAAGCTGGACCCGGCAAACGTCGTCTTGCCTTTTTTATTATTTTAAGGAAATATTTATTTAGTTAACAGTAAGGGTGGCGTTGAAATTAAAATACGAAATGAACCATCGTGG
>JXOV01023007.1:0-10633 GCA_001014945.1 Clogmia albipunctata
AATATTACGAAACTCAAATGAATATTGAAAATCATATGTTTCGATACGGAAGTGTTAAAATATTATTAACTACACCGTAACTATTGTTTAATATTTTTCCAGAAGACCAAGTCACATAAATAACTATGATAATTTTGTATTATGATCTGTGGATAATATTACAATTAATTTGTATAATGAGTTATGGATAATATTATAATTAATATACTATAATTAATAATTCGCCTTGTTAATATTTTCGTTATATTTTTTAATTTATAATTTAAACAAAATACATAATAAGGTGATAATAATACGATCTTTATTGTGGTAAATTAAAAATTGAAATATTTATAGCAATTTACTTTTTGCGGCGGAAGTTTTTTAAATTAAAAATAAAATCCACTTCGGCATAAAACGATGTGTTTCATTGCGATATATAAAAACAAATAAAAGAATTTTTGTTCAAATATACTTAAGAAACATAAAATACACAAGAAAAGTCAATATAAAGTTTGAAAACAATGTTTGATGTGTACGTGCCTGTTTTTAAACTGTTATAAATATACTTTTAACATTCTTGTACGAAATCCTAAATTATTTAATTTATTTGAGGCCCAAGAATAAACAATTTTTAATCATAATCTTTTTAGAAAAATCTAATTTTAAAATACCAATATGTGGAGTATTTATATTAGAATTTATTTTAAACCAGATCATGTGGTTAATAACAGAAAATCTATTCGAAATATGCTTATTTTAAATCTGCATTTAATTAAAAACATAAATATGCAAATAATAATGTACACGTCTATTTGCATTTGGTTAAAATTAATTCGATTCGTAACAATATGCAAATAACTGTAACCACAATATTTATTTCTTGTCAAACATAATTATTAAAATCGGAATAAATCCATATTTATTTAATCATTACATTACCGAATTGGCTTTGGCAAATTCAGCGGAAAAATAAAAACCATGTTATTGGTTTTGTTGAATGGCAAATAAATTGGCGAATTAAAATACTCCCAGCGATTCGATTCCATGATCGAAACTCCGCCAAGAATTGCTTAATTTAACCGCGAAGACCAGGTAGGTAGATGATGCCGGTGGTGGAACGAGGGAGGGGGTGTCGTCAGAATAGGAGGCCTCCTTAGCCGCATTTTATTATTGCCAATAAAAGAGAAAAAAAGACGAAAAGAAAAGTATGGAAACCAAACCCATAACTCGGTTTAATAATTCCAATCATCCTTTTTAATTTATTGGTCGGGGGGCCATAAAAGGGCACACTGCTGGCTGGAGAGAAGGGCAGAAGGATCTTTTAATGCCCGGCTATAAAAATATTGGCAAAATACCGATAAAATTGCTAAACTTGCTGCCTAATAAAACGATGAAAAATTTGCCAAAGCAATATAGCCATCGAAACAATAAATTATACATTGGAATTGTATTGTTGTGCCCTTTTTCGTCCCTGCCCCCCTCCGAAACGATGAGTGATGGGGGGAGGTGAAGGTGGTTAAAAGATGCTTGATTTTCGCGCGGAATCAGTTTTGTTTTGCCGCTTTTCGAAGCCAGGGCAGGCCAATAAAAATATTGACGACTGAAACGTGTCGTGAATTGGCTGCACAATTACGTGGCTTCTCCTCTTGTCGAGGAGAGGCGGGATAAACAAAAAGGAGACTCAAATTGCATGCAAAAATCAGGGCGACACGCAATTTTCGCCTGAAAAGAAAATCAAACCACGCGCCCCAAATTTCGCCTTTACGACTACTACAAAACAAGAAGGACGAAAAGACGAAGAAGAAGAAAGAAAAAACTGAGTTGCAATTTCGAATGCGAAATTCCCAATGAAAAGGTGTGAAAGGGGTGTCAAATACGAGACAAATCGTCAGCCCTGGATCCTTATTCATTCTTATCACGACTTTGATAAATGGCTAGATAGTTCGCTAAAGATATTATGGGAGAATAAACAGAATTGATATATTTATCAGTTCAATCATTCAGACCGTAATGCCCCACATAATAAAGTCTCCAACAAAAAAGGTCTCACCACATACACTTTTGAATTCGCCAATTTTTATTCATGGACTTTGCTCTCAGTCTTTTTTTCTCTACTATGGCACTCTCGGTGTGGTTATTGATTTATTGGCGAATAAAACACATTTGCCGGCGATGGCATTCCCATTAAAGGGAATCGCCAGTTCGAGGAATAGTTTAAAGTCACAAAATTTAATCCAAAATTCAACACGTTTATTACCTCAAATATGTTGCGCTGTAATAATGAATGAATTAGTATTTTTTTCTTCCTGTTTAAATTATGAAACCAACCAATTTAGTATGGAAATACTAGAAATTCATAAATTTTGTAATTTCATAATAAATTTATCAAAAATAATCATTTTTGCCATCAATGAAGGTGGTAGGAAATATTTTATATATTTAGTTTATTTAGTTCAAACTTTTCATGTATGAACTGACTACAAGGAAGCCAGCCAACCTAGACCGGTTGAAAAAGGATCCAGTCAATCCAACTCGCCCAGGACTCGAAATCAGGGTCTCCGAGGAGCAAGTCGAGGTCGTTACCACTCGGCTATAAGGATTTTTTTTTATTTAGTAATAATATTAAATTCTTTAAAATCATATTTAGAAGCCATTATTGATGAGATTTCGACATTTCGAATCTAATTTTTAATTGTTCAATTGTAGAGTCATTTATAAAATTCTATTGAAAAATCTTTACATTTTAGTGGCCAATGCTTCCTATATAATATCTATAATATAAATATCCACAGACAAGCACCCTAGAACATCTTGTAAATACACTAAATTCAACTACTAAAAATTATAATTTGTGTAATTCAATATCTAAAAGTATCTTCTTTTTAACGGAATTTGGGTCTGTACCGTTTTACTTTTCTACACGGTGTGCTGAAATAATTCAAAATTTGCACGCTAGTTGTCACCAATTTAATGAATTTACATACTGTTGTCTAACCATTTCTTTGTGAGTATTCCCATCTCGCTCTAATAAACACACTGTGTGTTACTTGTACATATTGTATCTTACTTGTTTTACAATTTAAAAAAACCGCTGCGATCGGTTTTTATTAGTAATTATCGATTAATTGGTATTTTTTCAGAATTACACAAAATAGCGTTCAATACATGAGAAATCGGTTGTTATAGCACTCATTTACCTAATTTTACTCGCTGTGCTCGTATAAAACAGAAATATTGACAAAAAGCAATAGATCAACTGTTGTTTCAACAACAATAATACGATATACACTGTGAACTAAAGTCAAAACCGCGCTTGTTTTTCCGTGCTATAAAATTGGTCAAAAAAATAAGCAGAATTCATATATGAAACAATTAAATGCCAAAATTAATTAAATTAATAACTATCTTTAGTGTCAAAATGATTCGAATCCAGCAGTCCAATTCCAAAACTATGTTTGAACAATTTGTCGGAAATTAATAATCTTTATTTTAATATATAATATATGGTTTGGCCAAAATACGTTGAGCTGTTTGTAGGTTACGGCGCGTAATAGCCTAAATACCCGCTATGTCAGAAAATATTAAACTTGATTGTGATTTTATTAGTTGTTCTATTATTTCAATATACAGAGATGTATAAAGAGGACAGTTTTCAATATCCATCATTACTTTATTTGAATTAAAAAAAAATTATTTTATTTTCTCATTTTTTCGAAATCGGGGTAAAAACACTGAAAGTCTAGAAAGATTTTCAATGTGAGTTACTGCCGGCCTGCTATGATATCGCGACCCAAGATTTCGCAAATCTGGATATTTTTCGATCATCAATAGATTGTTTATATAATAACCCATAGCGGAGAAATGGGGGTGCGGTTATAACGCTGACCCATTCGACATGTGCGGTTTTTCGCAATTTCGCAAAATCTGATATGACATGAAGTTTTAATCTGTTAAGAGATATATTGTGTGTAAATTTGAAGATCCAGCTTCTTTTGGTTCCAGAGATATTACGGAAAAACAAGTGCGGGTTTGACTTTAATTCACAGTGTATTCTCTTTAAAACTCTTCTCTTGTTTTGTAGTTTAAAGCCTGGTGTCTATACACATTCCAAAAAATCATTTAAATTTCTATCAGCCATGATTGTTTGTTGATCTTATAATTATAAATTTTTCGTTTTATTTAATCGTTACTCTAAAAATTATGTGCTTCAGTTCGATAATAATTCAACAATACTAAAACTTGCAAAACATACATTTTGATAAAATGTAGAATAAAAGTTAAAAATTAATCGTTGGAACTAAAAATCGATTGAGTTGAAAAATATATAATTTAAAAAAAGCAAGCAAAAACCCGTATTTTAATTTAGTTATTTTTAGTTCTAAACATTTAAAAATAGCCATTCCGTGTTGAAAATAATTAAATCGACTAACTTTCGATAAATGAAATCATGAATAGGCAAGAAAATGCAGATTAGGATGTGTTGAAATCCCTGGACGATTAAACAGCAGGGATGGATGAATGGAACAATGCAAGAAGAAATACACACCCCTGGAATTAATGCAAATTGTCAGACCGGTGTTCCTCCGATCCTTTGTCTCTCTCTCCTTCTCTCGCTTTGGACAGATCGGCGGCGGCAGCGATAGTTAATTACGAGGCTGGGACCCATCTCCCAGGACAAATTAAAAACCCAATGTCAGGCGTCGTCGTTGGGGCTTCGAATTGGCCGGATTAGTCGGGATCGGGGGCTGTGCTGACGTCAGATGGGGCGTCCCCCAAGAGCGGGTATCCGATTAATCACGGTAAACTCTGGAATAATTCATGTTTAAATGGAAAGTCGTCGTCATCGTCGTTGTTCAATTGTCCCTTTCGATGCGTGTTCCAAATGCGACCAATTATTTCCCCAGAACAAAACACACACGCACACGTCACGTCAGGCCCACAACAGGACTCAGAGGGACACCGGATATCTGTCAGACACGAGAGAGCTCTCTCCATGCAAGCCTGTAATTCGAGCTCATGCAAATTGGACCAAATAACGGGATTTTGGCAACACAAAGCGATTGATGTTAGTCCCGTCCCTCCCCGGGAGCTCCAACGGATGCCCGGCTCTGTTCGATTAGCATGTAAAGCCCTTCCAATTCCGATATTAATTTGCAAAAACCTGGGCTTTGATTAAAAACAATAATACCGACCAGGGAAATTCGCATTTGATTGCCGGAATTCATCAATCAAATGATTCTCTTTCACTCTATTAATTTCCCAGGAAAAGTCAGTGCTTCTATAAAAGCCATCGATTAAAAAACATTCAGAATTAAATGTCGGTTTATATTATATTAAATCACCGGTTTTTAAAATGTTTTTAAATGCAAAGTAAAAATTCCAGTTTAATTAATTAAATTGTTTTAATTCGAAAATAATTTGACCATGACTAAAATGGAATTTTTTGAAATTTTATCATAATTAAATGGAAAATTTTGTAAAATAGCATCATTTCTCAAAAATGTTAATTATTATATTATTATAAATTTTATAAATGATTTAACTTAATTAAAATATTTCAAAATGGATTTGTATTAAAAATAATAAAAAACATTTTAATTTAAATAACAAAAGAAACTTGACTCCCATTTAAATGTATTTGGTTTTAATGTATTAATCCCCTTTCATTTCCTTTCATTTTTCAGATAATATAAAATTTTAAATAAAACTTTAATTGTTGTATAATTATTTTAATGTTTTCATACATAATAGTAGCTTACGTAACTATAGGTAATGAATCATTTTTCCAAGTCGAGGTAGAAATTTGTGGAAACAAATAATGGAACGAGACTTAGACAAGTATCATTACCTGCCGTTGCGTACTACGTTTTGTGCAATTCATAGCTTTTGTGGCGAAAAAAATAACATTTATTTTAAAAATATTTTTTATAACTGTTATAAGCAGGTAGTTCGTTTGTTATAACTGTAAAAAAACAAATCAGAATTCAATCTAGGAACCAAAAATTATTGTTATTTACAAAATGAATGGATTTTACGATTCTTTCTGATAATAATTTGGAATTTTAAGTAGAAGAATATAATTATGTGTATGTGTGACATTTTTGTGAATTTTGTGAACAAATAAATATAAACAACAATTGAAGTGTTTTCTGTTATAATTTCAAAGATGTCTTGATTTTTCCGTGTTTTTCATTTATTAAACTTTTGTTCACAAACTCAAATGCCAAATCTTTTCTCTGTAAAATCTTGATTCAATGGATTTTTTTGTAAATTTGTTGTGATTAGTATTATCTTTGTGACTTGAGATTTTAATTTAAATGTTTAATTGATTGTTTTAAGGTGATTCCACATATATGAGGAATTTGACAACATTGGTTCGGATTATTTCAGATTTATTTGGATTTTTTCAGCTGTCATCAAGGCCCGGATTGACTTGTATTAGAATTTAGACTTAGTTTATAAGACTGTTATAACTTTTAACAGACTTTGCCGCACTAGGGCGATAAAGTACCACTTTACCGCACGTAAAATCGAGCATTTCACCTAACTGAATTGAACAAAATTATTGCCTATTTTATAATTAGATTAATAACTATTAAAAAGACTTTAAGAAAATCCATTATTCATTAAACTCTTAAGAAAAAGTTTAAAATCCATGTATTATTGGTCTTTTAATAGAATGAGAAACAAATATTTCTCATCCTTAAAAATTAAAGACCTTCCAAAATTTCAAAGTTTTTATGTGTCATACTCTGAATTACGAAAAAACATCCTGTCTGAAACACGAATCATGTACAATAAAAAGCAATAAAAAAGTTTAAAAACGAAAAGTTTTATTTATATAAATAAATATGATATAAAAATGTGAAAAAGTTATTGAAAAGTATTTATGGAAACTTCAATCCTATTTATGGGATTTGAAGTGCGAAAAGAATAACCTTTAAAACTTTGGGAAAGATTACGGATAATATGTAAAAATATGAAGATATAGGTATGTGTGTTCAAGAATTGATCTGATTCGTATTTTTTAAATAAAACTTTGATTTTTACTGCATTTGAAAATATTAAAACAGAAGAATTTGTGTATAATAAATTTAAAATATAATTTTTTAAAACTTTCTAAGCTTTATGAGGATATAGGATAATTAAAAATTATAAAACAATATTCTACGCGATACTTTTCAACAATTGAATATGTTAATTGTTAAATCAACGTTTTTGTTACCGTCAAATCTATGTTTGGTTTAATTTTTTTGTCACAAAAAGTTTTTTTAATTAAATCATACACTTCATATCTAAATAACAAAGCAGTCTACAGTTCAAATGGAGAATATTTGTATGTTCTAAGGCGGAACGACGTTAACCGGGCCAACAGGTTACTAATAAATATGAATTTTTGTTTTATTATTAACAATATACATGAATGTCTCTTAAATTAAAAACAATTAAACAGAATATTTCATACATTTTAACAGAATTTTTTTTACAATTTTAGTAAAAAAAGTAGAAGTTAAGAAACTTAAATATGATAGTAACTTTTTAATGCTTTCTATTTTTAATAGCAAAATAAAATTTTAAGCATCTTAAAAGGGGGTTTTATTATATAACATTCTTTTTTTAAATTAGAAAATTAATAATCCTAAAGCAACCAACAAAAAATCACACATTACATAAAACTTAAACTGAATCATTATTTCCCATCTTCTTCGTATTTAACACCCTATTAAGTCATCCCTTATTATTTATTACCATAAAACCAATTGTTGTGCAAAGAATGCCGCCGCTCTGTGAGTGCCAAATTGCGATACCATGGACTGTGTAGCTGATGATTTGCAGTTTATGCAAACAAAAACCTGTCTGAATGAATTAGCAATTCTGGAAGGTGCTTTAATAAAAACATGCATCTACTCATGTATAAAGATCTTGTAGTTTATTACCTTGAAGGCTGGAAGGGCGAGACGATTTTGATTAAAGACGCATGTTTCGTTTTTGGGACGACGAACGACGAAGGAGGGGAGGGCAGTTTATCATCCGCAGAGTTGGGGACTGGTTCCCCTGCCTTGAACCGGTAGAAGGTTTTGCGTTGCGCAGTGGGACTCCTTCTTGGATCTTGGTAGAAAGGGGCATGCAGTAGACGAGGCCGGAGCAGACGAGAATGGGCCTCAGTAATCGATGTTTCGCATTATTTGTTGATCCGCTTTGAGTGATTGCCACAAAGTTCGTGCTCTCGATTTGTCGACGAATCTCTTTGGCTCTGGACTCGAGGATTACCAGGCGCGCGCGGCAGAAGAAGAAGAACTAGTGGCGGCAAATTAATTTCCCTGCGACACGTTGTGTCCTAATCGCTCTTGATTAGAGACACCGAGAGATAGAGAGAAAGAGAAAAGGAGGCGGACGTTTAATAATCGGTCTCAACAAGTGAGTGCTTTGCTAATCCAAAATCCGCAATCCGTCTTGCGGTCATGGACGAACGATAATAAGAGGAATGGTGATGGTGGTAGTGGTGGTTTAGAAGAGGATGGCCTCCCACTGTGGTGGCAATTAGTGAAAATTTATCGATAAAGATATCCAGAGAAATATTGATTGGGGCGCGCAAAATTGCACAATCATCATTCAATTTGTAGCCCAATTTAGAGCCCAAATGAAAGTGTTTTTTGAGCGTCCTCCGACGGTCGTCCGTGGCTCGGGGATGGGCTAATGGTGATATACTTGAGTGATTATTCCGTATTGTGGCCCAAGTGTTGCGTGCCTGCAGATAATTGGAATACAATGTGACGATTAGTGTTGATCCAGAAAAACTGATAATCATTCAGAGCGGCCGACTTCTGCTCCAAAACAATAACCATAAAGAATTTAGTTTTGGATCTGTCCTATTAAATGTTGAAGCACTTGGAGTTAAGGCAGTAGTCACCAGTGTTATTAAATTACGTCAGTCGTCGTAATTCAATGTCAAAGCTAGGGGATTAAAACGGGGGAAAGAACAAAAACGAAATCTTGTAGATTTTCTCATTATTTCGTCTTGTGTTTTTTATACTATACAGGATTAGAGGGAGTGTAAAGAAGAAGGTAAAAGGCAGATACCCAGGTGTAAAAATAAATTGGGACTGTCGCGATTAACCAGTGAATGTGTGGGTCTTTGTGTGTGTTTTAATACCGAGAGTGGAGTGGATTTGTGTGCAAATTAAGAGCGTGTTGTTCTTTGGGTGAAGTTCCCACGTTTTCAAGTGGCGTTGTGATAATGTTGTCAAAAACGAAAGCGCTAATCTAAATCTGCGAAATATGATAATAGTTGGAATACTCTTTGGCACTACACCAAATGGAATACTTTAGACAGCAGGTCCGACAGCAGCCTTATCTACACGGGGATCGACATCAACAGCATCATCATCATCGTCGTCGCCAGCTTCAAGTTTAGCCAGAGTCGCTGCGAAAGGTAATTAAATTATTGAGCGTGGCTAAAGTTCTCCGCCAGCCAACAACAGTCCTCCCTTGTTATGTGTACCTCCTACCTACTCAACCCAAATCACGTTCTCGTGTGCAATTAAAATTTCATGAAATTCCGCTCGTAAACACAGCCACACACACAATCTATAGACTCTTCGCGTTCGGTTGTTCTATTGTGAACCGTACTTAAACAATCCGTTCTTGGTCTTCAGCTCTCTCTCTCCCTCCTTCTCTTCGTTTTTAAATACATGTGTACAGTGCACAATGGCTGGGAAACAAAAGTTTTCCCGAACAATTTATTAATAACCACTTGAAAAGCTCTCTTCAACTCGCCTCGTTTACTATTCACCCCCCATCTCCAAACTGCCTTCATCCACTAGTAGTCCCCCGTTTTTTCCGCTGCAGTCCACCACTCCAGCGGGGAGAATGATTCTGCTCCAATTGAATTTAAACTATAGAACGGTGAAAAGTACACGGCCAAAGTTTGAGCACTCGCCACGATAACGAACGATGCAATCCATTGCCTCGATGAGCTATCGTTCACTAAATTGGCAAGCTCCCGCTTCTTCTTGCCCAGAGTTCATCATTCCGACCCCCTGTTTTCATTTACAAACCTACACACGTTCTCCGTTCAATGCATCGATACAGGGTGGTTCGATCCGGGGGATGGAAACAAGAACTCAATGTTTCGTTAACTTTTTTAAGTAAAATCTTAGAGCTTGTTAGCTTAATTAAAGATTGCACTTTATTAAGATCTGATTTTATTCTTCAACTTAACCCTAACTTCAGTCTTTGTTTATATAGTCAGAAGAAAGACATAAAATTAGAAGTACAAAATCAATTAGCAATAAAACCAATAACACCATAGTAAAACCATAACAGAGGGACAAGCAAGTTCTTTAAAACTCTGATCTTATAATATTTCCCCCATTTTATTTGAAAACTAGAAGTTATTATTATAATTTTTTAAAAACAAATTTTATAAAAAGACTTTTTTAAAAAATAATATATAGTCAAGCGTTCCTTAAAGAAGTTCGAATAAATAATAATACTTTAAATATATTATATATAAAAATCATTAAATAACAAATGCTTGAAAATATATTTGTATATTTAAATTTATGCAAATAACAATATTGTGTAAGAGTATTGAAATATTCCGTGATATTGTTTAATAAGAATAATAGTTATTTAAACAACGTGTGGG
>JXOV01023036.1:3171-16112 GCA_001014945.1 Clogmia albipunctata
TGACGCAGTTTAAAACATAGTTGGAAACAAAGCAAACTGTCTTTTTTGTATAAATTTAGATTGCTGTGCTTCTAGATGGCGCACGTTTAGTAATAAGTATGCCCGCCATGTGTAGAAGATGAACATGAAGAAGAGAACATGAACATGAATTATAAAATGAAAAATAGAATGTACGAAAAAGAGGCCCAAGGCAAGGGGCGTCAATAAAATATAATTAAGATAAATTAGAAGATTTAAATATTTTTTGTACTAAAATTAACAATTACAATTTTTTAACAAAGACATTAATCAATACGGCTTAAAATAATTAGTAAAATTTTATTTTTATATACACATTTGGTAGATTAAACTGTCACTTTGAAACGTGTCTCCTATATTCCCGTATAAAATATCGTTCCTAATTCGCGGTATTTTCCCCGCGAATAGCGAGCTTTTACTTTATAGGAATGGAAAGTTCTTAAAAGCAGTATACGCCAGAATATAGACTATTGTGTTTTTAATTTTATAAAAAGTTTTGGGAAACCACAACTTTATTACGATGACTTGAGAAGAGTCAGACAATATAAGGCAAATATATCTTGACTGACTCTTATCAATTCTATATCGATATGGAGGTACTGCTTAGACTTCTGCTACACTCACTAAAATCTAGACATCCGTCATGTCATTTTATGGTGAATAGGTTCATTACAGGTGCCTCTTAGTTTATTAGAACGGAACAGCCACTAAAAGACCTCCGCTTTGATACGATCCATGATCTGGCCTTACGATGAGCCATAAACTAAATCAAACTTGAAAGACAAATTATTAAAAATTGTTTGTGCCTTTTATTAACCAGGAAATGAGTGTAAACAAGCTATTAATCGAGTTTTTCATTGTTTCCGATTTAAACAAATGGATGTAATACCAGGACATATTTTTTTGCAAATTTGAAGTAGGCCTGGATTACAGAATGAGCAATCTATCGTTCAAAATTGCTCTAGAGCTTTGACTTTGAGACAAATTTGTAAATTATGACTTTCTTTCACTAGTAAAAAAATTCATAATTTTCACTAGTACGATAGATTGACGCATTATGAAATTAAAATCGTAAAATAACTAACCTTACGATGTCAATGTGTATAATATAATTTAATTGCATTTATGTAATATGATATTATTTCAATATTTCCTTTAAATTCAAATAATAGACACTTGAAAAATCCACTGTTAATTTTTCAAGACATAAATAAATTGGAAAGAATTTTACTACAATACGTGTATTTTTAGATCGAGTTTAAAATTATTAATTTCACAATCTTAGTCATAGTTTGTACAGTCTTGAACTGTAGTAAATTTTTGGTTTAAAGTTTATATTAATTTGTGCACTTTTGTTAATTGGTGTTAGCGTCCGATTGAACGTAATAATTTCCGCATTGACGTGATCGAGGATGATCTCAGTGATTTTTCAATCAGCGCTACTACGATGTGTTTATGCCGTATACTAATTTCTAAAAATGCAAGCACGACTGAAGCGCGGCCGAAAATATTTACTACTGCTTGTCAATATTTTCGGCTGCGCTTGAAGAGTTTAGAAGACATTATTATCAAATAGTCGTGCGCCCGGAGTGACCCTGACAGAAAAAGCCCATTCAAGGAACTCAAGTACGAGTAGCATATTAACGGTTTATCTTGAGAACAAAAAGATTGTCTTCAACTCGAAATCCATGTGCTGATCGGAGAGTAGTGGCAAAACCGGTTACGACCTGTATAGAGGTTGGGGCAGGACAGGAATAGGTGGGTAATTGAATCTGGAGTTTGAAGGTGTCATAGTTGGCAAAAACTCGACGGAGAGAACCTCTGTATTCTGCTTTTCCAACAGAAGGTCTGTGCTCTCAATTGAAACAGAACCGTGAGCCCAAATATTTCTCGTCCCTCTCGTAATCAAGTTTACTAAAGGACAGTCTTTGTGTGTTACACACGACCTCCGTTGAATCTTTTATGAGAGAAACGCATTGTTTTTTTTAATTAAATGTGATTCCGTATCGAAAAGAAGACTTTCTTTTAACGGAAATTAATTCTGTAACGAATTACTTTTCTACACGTGCTGAAATAATTCAAAATTTCGTTTTGAGTATTCCCATCTCATTCTAATAAACACACTGTGTCTTACTTTTTTCACAATTTGGAAAAAAACCGCTGCGAACGGTTTTTATAATTAATTATCGATTGACTGGTATTTTTTCAGAATTATATAAAATAGCGTAAAATACACATGTAAAATAGGTTATTACTGCACTCAATTTCCTATTTTACATGCTGTGCTCGTCGAAATACATTGCAAATTCGTGCTGTATTAACCTTTATATCACCATTTGTATCGAAATATACTATTATTTTTATTTCTTGTTGTTAACACTAATCTGGATTTCAATTTAATAACTATATTATAATAATTTTATTGGTTTTTCAGCGAAAATATAATTATATGACCGTGTTAGTATTCTTGAAGATGATATTGATTGTGAAAAAGCTCAAATTAGATAAATGATAGCGGATATGTTTATTCCACTCCGCTAAATTACGGAGTCTCAAAATACAAATTCGACCTTCATATCTGTTTTTCCTTTAGTTAGTTTTAAGTGTCTTTATAAAATCTAATTAATCCCATGAGATATTAGGCTATTAAAAATAATGACTGAAAGAAGAAATACAATTATAATAAAATATATTGTATAATGTTAAACAAAACATAAAATATCTCTTAATAAATTAATTTTATTATCGTTAAATGCTATTTTATACAACATTTTAACCTATTTTATAAATCACAATTCTTAGAGTATCCAATCAGCAATATGATCAGTCCAAACACATTTTATATTGGGTACCAAAAATGTGTGATGATGGGTTTATGAAACTTTTTAAGGATAACTGAGCTTTATCCTCAAAAGTCTCTATTAAACTGGTCCATTAAACAAACTGCAAAAAATTTACAATTGTTAGATAAAAAAAATAATTTAATTTAATTTGCAAGAACAAACCTGTTAATATGTGGTCTGTAGTTTTGGGGAATGTATTTTTTTCCAGAATATTGATCCTCACTATATTTGTTTGAAAAATCGATATCTGGAGACTGGCGAGGGACTGGAGAACTTGATGAGAAATTCACCAGAATAAAACCGATCACCAACAAAAATATAACTTTAATCAATTTGAATTCCATTTCACTTTTTCAATTTTTATAAGATCTTTCTTCTTTAAAGGCAAGGCACAGATTGAATGTCTGGTCAAATCTACCCCAGTTTATATATCTTTTCAACTGAAGATCCTAATTGGGAAGTCTGTGAAAAAATTAACAAATGCGTATTTTGGCAAACTGCGTTTTAAAATTCAATCATTCCAAACGAAATTAGTCCATTAAGACTCTATCATGAATTGTGCTAAACACAGTAAATTGAAAAATATAACATCTGTTACAATTATTCCCCAATTAGTACTTCAAAATTCTTGTAATTTTGTAAATCTTTGATTAGCATATTCCCAGAATTAAAGTTAATTATTAATAATTATTGGCAGATGTTACAAGTCCATAGAAAATAAACGCTAATAATCTAACTCAAATCAATGAACTCCATTCAATGGTAATACAAATATTAGATTATTTTATTTATATATACGTATGTATTACACAAATTTACAGCTTATGCATTGACTTACTATATTTAAAGAAAAGAAAGCCAAATGTATATAATATTAGATTATTTATAACACGCGCGCCATTCCTTTAATATTAAATTTAACACATTAGCAAAATCAAAGATTTATAATTATAAAAGTAAACATTTTCACAATTAACATGATCAAACTAATTTGTTGCAAAATTCTAAATATAAATTATTATAAATAATTAGAAACATTCCAAATCTGCTCTAGATAAATCTCTCTATATAAAATTCATTATAATTTAATGGTTTTTTTAGATATGATTGCAACGTAGAGAGCGATTAGGATTCTAAGGACGTAATTTTAAAAAAATCTGTATATTTATGATATGGAACAAGCGTAAGGCAAAATTGAGCAAATTAATCATTTTGTTTATTGTGCTTAGTATTCTGATTCATTCAAATAATGTCAAAACCATGTATAGACGATTTGTAGAGAATTTATTAATCTCTATATTAGTTTGGGTAAAATACATTGAACGGTTTGCTGGCTAAAACGCCTCATGGCATAAAAATTCTTTTTGTCAGAAAATATTGTCTGAGATTGGGATTTTATTAGCTGTTTTATTATGTATATTGGAATCTAGAGATTTATGATAAGCCGACTTTTTAATAGTCATCACTACTTTATCTGAATTCGTAAATTTTTAATACTATTTTATCATAATGTCAAGATTTATAGATTTTCAAAGAGTGGCTGCATACTATGACATTGTGGCCTAATTTTTTGGAATTCTTGAAATATTTCGGATTGGCTGAATTCCCCCATAAATAAATTATTTAATAAATACTCCATACTGATAAGAAAGAAATTGGAATGTATATAAGAACCCCGTGAAATGTATGTAGAGGCACTGCGGGCTGAAAAAGTTTGGGAACCCGTGATATAAGCCATTGAAAAAATATAAAAAACCGAAATAATACAGAGAAAAAAGAAACACATTAGACAGCTGAAATATTTTAAAAAATTTAAAGACAATAAAAACGTCCAACCAGATAAAGCACCAAATGCACAAAATGCCTTGAGCAATCATCACATTTTTGTAAATTGAATTTACGCGACTACCTATCGCAATAAATTCCATATTGACGTAATCGAGGATGATCTTCAAACAATCAAAGAAGTGCTACTACGGCTGGTTTTCCTGCAAAATGCATGCTCGAATGAAACTCAAATAAAAATATTTGCGAGAATTTCACAAATATGGACACTATTTTTAATACTTCTAATTGAGTTCGTTCGTAAGTCATAAGGTTTAAATTTAATAATGGTGTCTTTTACGTCTTTCGAGTGATAACACTGCTAATAGTTAATTCAATATTCAAAAGAATTTGCTCTTAATTTCATTTTGTGCTGAAGAAAACAATTAAATGCTATCTTACTCCAGAAAACAATTGAGCCATTTCTTTTATTTTAAAATTCATAACAAATATCATAGAATTTTTGTTATTAAGTAAATTGAGAGAAGTCTCTGAAGGAAAAAAATAAATAAGTAAATAGATGTTTAAGACATTTTTACAATCATGTATCGAAAAGTTTGCTTTCCGATATTGATTAAATTACTTTTTTTACATACGTGAATCAAGTTTGACTAATGAGGGACACAAAATTGTACAATTCGTTATTTTAAATCATTAAATGCAACCAAGGTTATGTTTATAATTAGTTTTTTTTGTATTTTGACGAGGATTGTAAAATAGTCTGAAACCCGTTTATAACCCGGATGTAAACCTTGCGGCTCGAATGTCACAAATGAGTGTGAAAATTGTTACAAATCACTGATTTTCTCCCTTGTAGGACAAAGTGTTTTGAACTATGCATGTGTTTTATATTTATATTTCTTACAAGCAGCAAGTCCATTTCTTGTATAATAAAAGTTGAAAAGGAATTATCTTTGAGCATTTCCGTATGACTTTTCTTAACAAAATATTGCACCTTTTTAAAATGTCTGTAGCGCTTTCTTCAAAAATTTGTTTTAAACAAATTTTTACCTTAAAAAATGGACACTGTTCTATACAAAATATATTTACATTTTGTTATTATGTGAGCAATATTGTTTTGTTTTCATTACAAATATATTCTTCATTATATTTTCGCATATGTCCTGTAACAATTCTTGTCATTATTTTAGCCTCTTGGTTATTGAACAATTTTAATTCCTGCTACGGTTTCGATCTAGTTTCAGTATTGAAATTATAATTGAATTTATCTTCATCAATGGAGACTTCGTGAACTCTGTTTGTCCACTCTATATGAATGAGTGCTTTATAATCATCAATAACATTGCAAAGACTATTCCTAGCAAATTTTAAGTAATGGCGCAAAAATACAAATAAAATAGATGAATTGACTGGATCCGCTTACAACCGGTTTAGGTGCTTTTAATTGACTACTAATTAACTGAAAAACAAATAGTCATCAGAAGTCTCAAAACTCGTTTGTTGTGCTTTACCCCAAGTTCCTTATTGTAATGTAGAGTAAAAATGCATAACAATTTATCTTCAAAGAAATTTAATTATTGAATTTTTTTTTTCTAAGAAAAATTGTTAAAAGAAAAAATTATCATAATATAATAAAACTTAAAATACTTAAATTTATCAAAAAAGATTTTTTTCCATAAACAACAAAAATATAAATTATCACAATTTTTAGTATATCGAATTACAATAGATTCAAGAGAGTGGTCTTTTAATTTCATTGGGTACTAAAAATTCAATTTCCCCACCGAAAATTGGTCCGTTTATGATGTCTCACCAAAATAATTGTGCTAAAATAGACAACGTGATATAAACATTATATTGAATTAGCATTGGAACATTCCTCTAAGTCTGTAGTATTTCACAGTTTTGATTATAGTTATGATTAAATAAACATAGTAGATAATACTTAATTCACAGCCTAAATAAGGCGTAAATATGGTAAATGAATTGTCTACAGTTTAACTTATTTTTAGACCTATAAAATGTCGGTAATCATTGTTAATTTGAGTGAGCGATTGGGTCATTAAAAGTACTCTAAAACTGTTTAATATTAAGAACTGTGAAACGGGCCAGTGCATTGGTCTCCGTTTTTTAGCAAAGAGTCATACTCCTCCACCGAAATATCTTTCCTGATGAGATTTATTTAATCGCTCTAAATAATAAATCTACAGCCTGAGTCTCTAAAACACTATTTTTATCATTGTAATCAATTTGAGTTTCTTAATGTTCCAATTTTTTCATATATGTCGTGATTACATAGAATACTTTTGAAATATTTTTAATGAGTTTTGATAGCAAAAATAAATATTATGTATTAAATATAGTACATAACTTCGAAATCATCAGCTTTCTGAATTGGTTCTTATCGAAAGAAAAATTCACGTGCCATAGTGAATGACAAAGCTTGCTTTGGAAGTGTCCTGTGTTTCAGTAAGTTGTAGTGGAAAGGAGCAAAAAAACATAAAGTCAATTACATTAATTTTATTTTTAATATAAACAATTTCATAAAAAAGTTTTAAATTATAATACGAATATTAATTACATTTGATTTGGTATCCACTATATAATATGATCAGTCCAATCAGCAAAAGTCGGCATGCTGAACTTTCCTAGGATAAATGAACTTTATGCCATAAAGTTCATGGTTATACTGGTCCTTTAAGTAAATTATAAAACAAATGTTACTCAAAATCACATAAAATTGAATTGACAATCACAAACCTGTTAATGTTCGGTCAACAATTTTGAAGGGAATTTTTTTCCAGCAAACTGATCCTCGCTATATTTTTTTGCTAATGGAGATCGACACGGAACTGGCGAACCTAATGTGTAATTCACCATTATTAAACTGATCACCAACAAAAATATAACTTTCAACATTTTGAATTCCATTTTAATTTAATCTTTTAAGGAAGTTCTTTCTTCTTTCAAAGTAATGCACAGATTGACTGTTTGTTAAAATTTAGACCAGTTTATATACCTCTTTAACTGATGATCCTAATTTAATTAAATCTCTTTTCCGTCTGGGGGAATCTGTAAAAACTTACAAATGCGTATTAGTCACATCTGCGTATTAAAATTCGATCACCCCACCAAAAATTGGTCCATTGAAACCCCATAATTTAATTAATTGTGCTAAAACATCAAAGTCATAAACACTGCATCTGTAGAAATTAGTATTAATTAACATTTACACATTTGGCTAAAATTATACTTTTCCCAAACTTAGTCATAATAATAATAATAGCTTTTTAAATTTTAATAATAGCCCTACATTTTTATTATATAGAAATTATTACAGGTTTTGGATATTGTGCAATTTACAAAAGCTGAATTTCACTTAAAACACAGACTTTAAGTTAGATAACAGTTTTCTATCCTTTGAGGTGTCAATTGAGGAAATTATGAAAGCAATTTATTTTCTAATTAGATATCTCACAATTTCTGGATTCAAAATATTTATTTTCATTTTGGTTTTGTCCTCATAGGACCAACGTGATTGGCACATCTTGAAAAATATTTTTGTTTTACATAATAAAGATGGATGAATCAAAAAAGCTTTCGATTCTTTGAGAAGAAATATTCGGTCAATATTAAAATTTGATTTTTCTTATTTGAAAAAAAATTCCATTTGTGTATATCAATAACTTTGTGTAATAATATTCATAGCGAATTACAAGCAATAAAAATAAATAAAATCGACGGATTGATTGGATCCGTTTACAACTGCTCTAGGTGCTATTAATTGACCACTAATTCACTGAAAACGAAATAGAAAAAGAAAAAGTCTAACACCCGTTGGTTAAGGTAAACCAGAAAGACTTCTTATCCTTCTGTTAAGTTATAGAATAAAAACCAACCAGTAGTAGTAATATAGTGCAAATAAGAGAGCTAAAATCCTGTATTTTGATAATCATGGATTGTAAGAGTTTTCATTGACGTGATTGGGGATGTTCTAAGTGATCTTCAAACATGAACTTCCACGATTTATTTTGCGCCGGTATATGTTTTGCAAGCTGGAATGAATTTCAGACAAAAATAATAACAAGATTTACGCAAATCTTACTGCTAATTTTAATTCTTTAAATTAAGTTAATTTGTTAGGTAAATTCAAAATAAGAAAAAGAATTAGCCTCTTTTACGTCTCAAAAGGGATAATACTAGTAAAGGGGAATTTAGCATTAAAACTGATCATAATAATATATAATTTTCTCATACAAATTTCTCGGGCTTATTTAAACTATAATGAGTATCGTGGTGATCTTCTCAACAGCTCACTTGTCGCATCCTATGCATTCTCTTACATTTATAGTTTCCATTGTTGATTTCCTATTTTGATACTACAACTAATTAACAATATAAGAATCAGAATATTTTCTTGGTACTCGAAATCTTGTCACCAGGTGTTTGATGGACAACCATATACCATTTAACGTATTTCGCCATAGCTCTCCTTACCTATCAATATTTCAGTTCATATCTAGGTTGTTGCCGGCAAATTAAATTTTAATATTTTTAAAATATCTACTTCTATTTGAATAAAGCATGAAAGCATTTCGATTGAAACGGGAAGTAGTTAAGTCTCGGTGCAATTAATTGACTAATACGTATAATTCACTGCAAAAGAAGTAGTCACTAGTAGTCACACCTTAAACACGTTGGATGAGCTTGTGAGACCCCCCATGTTCCTTATAGGAAGTAAAAGGAAAATTTATTATACTGCAACAAACGATTATTAAAGCAAACTGTCTTTTACAAATAAATATCTTTTGTATTTGAAATATTATCAATTCTTTGCAAAGCAAGTTCTAATACTTTATCCAAATCATATAAATAGTAATAAAAGCCACAAAATTCTATCAAAATGGTTTTATTTGCATAATTAACAAAAATACAAAATAATTTATCCTAAATTATCACAATTTCAGGTGTGTCCAATTGTAGTAGATTCAAGGCAGACGTATTTTAATTTTTTAAATTGGGTACTAAAAATCTCGTGTGGTGAATGGTTTGACGAACTTTCCGAGGGTAAGCGGACTTTGCCCCCTCAAATTTACTTTCTGCTGATTCACTGGTCAAACTGCAAATAATTGAAATCATTAAAAATTTATCCATTGATTGAGCTTAAAATAACTTACCCGTTCATTTTCTGTCTATAATTTTGAACAATGTGTTTCATCCTCGAATATTGCTCCTCATTGTTTTGGTCATCACCGAAGTAGTCTGAAGAGTCTACTTCGAAGGACAGACGAGGTACTGGAGAACTTGATGAATATCCAATAACTATTAAACTGATCACCACACAAAATGTAACTTTCATCATTTTTGATTCCATTTCACTTTTATTTAGTTTTTAAAGATCTTGTTTCTTTCAAATTGATACACTCACTGTATGTCTAATCTGTAGTCCAACACGATCTTGCTTCTTTTAAAGTAAAGCTCTGACTGAGTGTCTAGTCCAACCCGATCCAGTTTATATATCTTGTTTTACTTTAATTAAATTAAAATCCCTGTTGTCTGGAGGAATTTTCAAAATCGTATTTCACCACATCTGCTTTTTGAAAAACTGGATCACCCCACCAAAAATTGATCCGTTTAAGATGTCTCACCAAAATAATTGTGCTAAAATAGACAACGTGATTTAAACATTATATTGAATTAGCATTGGAACGTTCCTCTTAGTCTGTAGTATTTCACAATTTTTATTATATTTATGAAATAATTATTAGAGACTAATTTTATATTATATTGAGGTAATGGACTTAAAATATTTATACCTATGGCCACTCAATTGGTTAAAATTCATATTCGTATTCGTATATGTATTTTAAATGATAATTCTTCATAATTAATTTAAACTTTATTAAAAATGTTGGAAGTGGTTCTTTTACAAAAAATAATTATAATTGTGTCATAGTCCATTAACTATTCCGAGAACAATTTCAAATAAAAAACTGAACAACTCAGTATTTTCTTACAAATTCTAGGACTAATAATAATGAATCTTATTTTTACTCGCTTTTTATCAGACAGTAAATAGAGTAGAATCCGATTATTTTGACATCGAAGGGAAGTAAAAAATTAGTCATAATAACTGGATGTCACATTCAGCATATCTCCGATTTTTCCGATCACATCGATCGAGTAATCCTAATTGGTTTCATAATTGTTCGTTTTAATAATAGTAAGTTCATCAACATATGAATATTTTTTTCAATTGCACTGATCACTCTCAAAAATGCATGTTATTTTACTATCAGTTACTTTTTATGATACTCAAAGTCAAAGTGGAAAGACTGGGACGAATTTGCTCCTATCTTGTTGTTATGTCAATATAACCGAACACAATCTCCGAAATAACAGGCAATGACCGGTCATTTTAACCTGATGGTCATTATAAGCGTGTTATTATATCCGTCTATTTTATATTTTACATGTAAATCAAACTTTGCTTTGAAATTCATTATATTAAGCGGATGGACGATATAAAGCGAAGTCATATTAAGCAGATTCTACTCTATTTCTTTGTATATTTTATTGTTTTACAATTGATTGAAGACTTTGAAGGTGAAATTCGTAACAGTATCGAAAATATAGGTTCCAATTAATATTGAAAACTTTCATTAAAAGGATTTAGTCTTACAGCCGTTATCCTGGAGAATATTTGTCCATTGTTTATTAAATACAAAACCCTAACTAAAGCACTTTAAGTTTCACTTAATAAATTAGTAGGTTTAGGATATTCGCATTGATTTGAACATCTGCAATTACCAATGGGCAAGTTCCACAGAGGAATAAATGGAAACGAACGTTGTCCAATTATGATCCAAGATTTCGCTCAGTATTAAGAAGTATTAAGAAGGCATCAGTAATACTTGTTGTTAAATATGATACAAAAACAATACTTTATATCATTTCAATGGTGTTTAAATCAATTTTAAATGAGAAGTCATTCACCTCAATATAAATAATTGCCGTTAAATAGCTACAATTATTGATTATCTCTAATCATTATTTCATAATTATAATCAAGATTGTGAAATACTACAGACTAAGAGGAAATGCTAGGTAATTAAAAATAATGTATATATCACGTTATTCATTTTAGCGCAATTATTTATGCGAGACAGCTTAAGCGGTTCAATTTTCGGTGGGGTGATCCAGTTTTTCAAAAAGCAGATGTGGTGAAATACGTTTTTGAAAATTCCTCCAGACAACAAGAAATTTTAATCTAATTAAAGCTAAAAGATATATAAACTGGAAAGGATTGGACTAGACACTCAATCAGAGCTTTACTGTAATAGAAGCAAGATCGTGTTTGACGTGATTGTATCAATTTGAAAGAAGCAAGATCTTCAAAAACTAATTAAAAGTAAAATGGAATCAAAAATGATGAAAGTTACATTTTGTGTGGTGATCAGTTTAATAGTGATTGGATATTCATCAAGTTCTCCAGTACCTCGTCTGTCCTTCGAAGTAGACTCTACAGACTACTTCGGTGATGACCAAAACAATGAGGAGCAATATTCGAGGATGAAATACATTGTTCAAAATTATAGACAGAAAATGAACGGGTAAGTTATTTTAATGCCAATCGATTGAATTATTTTTAATGATTTTAATTATTTGCAGTTTGACCAGTGAATCAGCAGAAAGTAAGTTTGAGGGGGCAAAGTCCGCTTACCCTCGGAAAGTTCGTCAAACCATTCACCACACGAGATTTTTAGTACCCAATTTAAAAAATTAAAATACGTCTGCCTTGAATCTACTACAATTGGACACACCTGAAATTGTGATAATTTAGGATAAATTATTTTGTATTTTTGTTAATTATGCAAATAAAACCATTTTGATAGAATTTTGTGGCTTTTATTACTATTTATATGATTTGGATAAAGTATTAGAACTTGCTTTGCAAAGAATTGATAATATTTCAAATACAAAAGATATTTATTTGTAAAAGACAGTTTGCTTTAATAATCGTTTGTTGCAGTATAATAAATTTTCCTTTTACTTCCTATAAGGAACATGGGGGGTCTCACAAGCTCATCCAACGTGTTTANGAGATTTGATGAGCAAAAAGTATTAAGATTTATTTTGCAAAGAATTTATAATATTTCAAATACAAAAGATATTTGTTTGTTAAAGATAGATTGCTTAAATAATCGTTGTTGCAGTATAATGAATTTCCCTTTAAATTCCTGTAAGAAAGATGGTGGGTCTCACAACCTCAACCAACGGGTTTTAGACATTTCA